>OY740786.1:15440193-15731616 GCA_963514005.1 Raja brachyura | reverse complement strand
ACACAATAGACAATAGGTGCAGGAGCAGGCCATTCGGCCCTTCGAGCCAGCACCGCCATTCAATGTGATCATGGCTGATCATCCCCAATCAGTACCGCGTATTCCAAGTGCAGCACAACCATCATTTTATATAACTGATGTCCCAACTCTTGTACTCAATGAGAAAAAGCCGAGCCCGTTAGGCTTAGATTTATAGCCAGTCACTAAAGTTGGAGACCCAGCCCAACCCGTAGTAGGAAATGTCGCCAAGCGGAGATTCTGATCCCGGCGGAGGAGAACGACCAGCAACCGCTGCAAGTCCACATCGCACCGCCAATTCCAGCCACTACCCCTCTGGTCCCCCTCACTGGCTCCTCCCCCCCCCCGGTACCGCCCTCTTGCCCATGGCTCTTCCCCGTCTTTTCTCTGAGCTCACTCCCGCCCCCCCCCCCCCCCACAAACCACTCTCCCCCCACAAACCCCTCTCCCCCCACAAACCCCTCTCCCCCCACAACTTCCCCCCCCCCCCCAAAATTGATTTGTAGTGTCACAGTTCCAAGGACACAATCTGTTAGATAAAAGGAAATAATGCCAATGCTTGAGACATTTAGAAAGTTATGAAATGGTTAAACCTTCAGGAATTCTACTATACGTTATAAATTCTTTGTTTTTTCTTGTTAGTATATGCATTGGCAAATTAAGGAAAGTGCTTGGAAAGCTAACACAGAGCTCAGAACCACAATGAGTTTGTCAAAGGTAACAGGGAGAAGGCAGGAGACGAGGGTTGAGAGGGAAAAATTGATCAGCCATGTTTGAATGGTGGAATAGACTCGATGGGCTGAATGACCTAATTGTATTCTTAAATCTTATGATCTTAAATATATACTGGTACCTCCTGTGCTGCTTGTCTCTCTCTGACTGTTACAAATGGATCAGATATCAGCCAACATAGATAGGTGTTGAAAAGTAGCAATAGTGACTGAAACAAGCAAGGAAATAAAAGGAAATCAAATTAGCCCCATATTAATCAAACAAACTAAGTTGCACGAGTCAAAATACCTGTTTTCTGCAGACTGGGTACGAAATATTTGAAGTTACACAAGTTACAATTTAAAAAAATGATGCTTAGTTAGATATACAGATATTAGCAGAACTCCAGCTTTTAATTCTACTCACAAATCGCCTCTGCCGACACAAACAACTTGCAGGATATTTAAACTCTAAACCAGCTTTTAATTCTCATATCCAGACTCCTAGAGCTATATTGACTTCTTCCAATCTGCTTCCTGCAAAGGCTCCATTCTATTCTTGCAGAATCTCTACCATTGCGGTTAATGATAATTCAACATGCCACAACTAATCACACTCCCCACCTCTCCCAACATTCAGAAGGAGCAATTCCCCCCATGATTCTAGTTCAGTCTTCCTTGTCCACCAATACCCTCTCGCTGCCATTTGCACAGAAACCACAGGAGATGCAAAACCTGTCCTTTTTACCTTTTCAGTATTCAGGAACCATAATAAACTTCTTCCAGTTGAAGTAGTAATTCACGTGCAACTTTTGATTTAGTATAATGTTCATCGTAGTCTACTTCTCCAGACCAACTACAAATGCAGATTCATTGATGACAGTGGAACACTGCATAAGGCAAAGGTGACCCTCAATTTTCTTGTTGCCTGCCAATTTAATTTTCTATTCCACTCCCATTCTGACATCTGTTTTTGACCTCACACAGTTCCAACTGAGCCTAATATAAACAAAGAATAGCATTTCAATTTCTAACTGGACATATTTCAGCCCTTAGACTCCAACATGTCAATGACTTCAGTAGACCCATATTTCCAGTTGAGGCAGAGCAAGGAAGCCCGGTGCAATGTTATTCATCTATAATTTCTGATGAAGGGCATTTGATCTGAAACAGGAGTTCTTTTCCCACAAAGATGGCCTGAGTTGCAGAATGTTTCCAGCATTTGCGGTTTTCATTTTACGTTGAGCATTTGCTGGTCTTTGATTTTCCCTTTCTATCAATGCCTCTAATTCCTTAGAAGAGTGAGGAGATTGGGTATGTCAACAAATACTATCCTAAACTTCTACAGGTGTACAGTAGAGATCTTATTGACTGGTTATTTAATAGAGAACTGCAGATGCTGATGCAGATGCAGAGAACTGCAGACTCTGGCCATGGAGGAGGCCCAGGACAGAAAGGTCGGATTCGGAAGGGGAGGGGGAGTTGAAGTGCTGAACCACCGGGAGATTAGGTTGGTTAATGCGAACTGAGCGGGAGTGTTGGGCGAAGTGATAGCCAAGCCTGCGCTTGGTCTCGCCAATGTAGAGCAGTTAACGCCAAGAACAGCGGATGCAATAGATGAGGTTGGAGGAGGTGCAGGTGAACCTCTGCCTCACCTGGAAAGACAGCTTGGATGGAGTCGAGGGGGGAGGTGTAGATCAGTGTCACTCATGTTACGAGTGATACTTTGTAGCTATGCCCACTAGTTTAACAGAAAGTTTCTCTCTTTCTCCCTTACTTTTGAGTTATATGCCAAGACAAAGTTAACTATGCTGTAACGCTAATAAAGTATTTGGATCTTAATCACTGTGCGTGACTCAAGTGATTCCAACAGCAGAAGCTCAACATGGTGTCAGAGTGTACGGACTCACACCTTGCTTAATTATATCGCTTTTATTTTAGTTTGTTGTTTTCTCCGGTATATATTACTATGGCTTCTGCTCTCAGAAAACCAGAGATCCTGGTGTTCGACAAAGACCTTGCAGAACGGTGGCGCGTATTTGAAGAAGACTTCTCAATTTACATTGAAGCAGCTCACCCTACTGCTGCTCCCGGTGTTCGCGTATCAATTCTTCTTAATCTAGCAGGCACAGAAGCTGCTGGACGTGCCAGAAGATTTCATTATGAACCGGCTAGATTTGACCCGGCTGGTGTCCAAATCACTCTCGCTGAGTCTATCCGAGACCCTGACCGCCTACTACGGAAATTCCAACAGTTATGTGAGTTACGTACTAATTTGGTCATGGAGAGACATTTGTTCTTTCCCGAAGCCAGAGACAGGGTGCAGCTGTGGAGATACATGTCAGTGCGTTGAAGCACATTGCCAATTGAGGCGACTTCAGGGATATATGTGATAGCCTAGTCCGTGACCGTTTGGTCTATGATAAATTATGCGACGAGTTATTGCAGGATGCTGAGCTTACTCTGGAGACTGATGAAAACCGCTGTCGCAATGCTGAAATGGCTGACGCTCATACAAACGTTTTAGGGCACTCTGCTGGTCATGAAATTTATGTTGCCGGCATGTCTTATCAAATTTCTCGCCGTTCTCCTTAAGTGCCTGACAACTCTATCGTGAGACTAATAGACAATTGTTTTAACTGTGGGGGTTCGCATACTGCTGCTCATAACTGTTGCCCTGCGAATGGAAAATTATGTCAATTTTGTAACAAACTGAATCATTTCTTCAGATGCTGTCGTTTGCAAAGCAACAGAGTTCAAACAAGGCAATCTGTTAATTCACTTGGCCTTGAGAACTTTCTCTCAGAATGCTCTCAACCAGCTCCCACGGATTTGCAGGCTGCTAACGAAGGTTTTGACTTCGATGTGCATTCCTTGTCTGATTTAATACACAAACAACTAGACCCCAAGGTCACTTTGCTCATTAATGGCAAGAACATTTATCGGAAAACTGACACAGGGGCTAGGTGTAACGTAATCTGTCTAGCTGTGTTGAAAAAGTTACGAAGTCACTCCTACAGCTTCCTCCCTTCTCCCATTTGCTGGAGGTCCAGTGCACCCTATCAGTCGTCGAGCTATGCTGCTGTCTTAACTCACGTGTCCGCAACCTGAGTTTCTATGTTGTTCGTGAGGATGTGTCGTCTCTGCAGGGTGCCAATGCACGTCACAACCTGGGACTTGTCTCTTTCAGCCCTTGTTTGTCATCCGAGTACAACCTGTGACTTTAGCCAACAAATCCTGACATAATACAAAACTTTAACAAGCTGGGCAGGTTGCCTGTTAAGTGCACAATTACCATTAACCTTAAGGTAATTCAAGTTGTCCGTCCAGCTCACAAGACTTCCCATGCTATGCGGGACCGTGTTCAAAGTGAACTCAACAGGATGGTGTCTCTAGGTGTGATGGCTCCCGTCGCTGACCCCTCGGATTGGGCTTCCACCACGGTTGTGGCAACGAAGAAAAATAAGGACGAAATACAGATTTGTATCAATCCTAGATTTAAACACAGCCATTAAACGACCTCACTATCCCATGTGCACTGTGGACGAGATTGCAGCACAGATGGTGAGGAAATATTATATAATAGAATTGCTCAGATAATAACTTTTGTGTGAGGAACTTATGTTAAGTTGCAAAAGAAGGGCTTTGAGTTGGGGTTTTCAAAAATACATGTCCACACAAATAAATAAAGTGCAAAGAACACACACAGGAGAACAAATGGCTTATCATAACATGGAAATGTTGATCTGAACAGGCATTTTTTTTTTTGCTTTGAAGCAGCTATAATGCTGTCATAAGTTGTACTTGGTTTAGTTTGGTGTTTAGAGTATAGGTTGTTAATGGAGTCTCTTCCCAGGACGTGGGCACCATTTGTCCTTTCTTTGTGATACATCTTTGAGCTCCGGTGTGCCATAAAGAGGATTTATGGATGTGTATGTTGGGTCTTAGACAGAAAGGCTAGATAATAGTCTGTGATCTGGTTTGTGCTGCTTAAATGTATTTATGTTGCAATAAGAGATAAGGTATAGGTGATGGTTGTGTGCCCTTTGTATAAGGGTGATTTCTTATGTTTATAGAAAACTGAGAAAGTAACTCTGTTTTGATAATCTTCCATTTGCTGTGTGGAATGCTCTTGGTGAGGAGGCCTTATATCCCTTTCGTCCAGAGATAGAAGGGGGAGGTTGTAATTCAGAATGAAACTAGACCCGACTTGGTAAGAAGCAATTATAATATGTCAAGTGTGACAGTAGATGGCCTTTGTGTGGTTGGAGTTGGGAATTGTGTAATTAGAAGTAACTTAAGTCTTTACTACCTTGTAAGAATGGGGTAAAACTCATATTTAATCCATGTAACTGTATTTTAACTACGTAGGTGTAGGGAAATTATTTGTGAAGTGTATTGTGTTTTAATTAGGAATATAAGTATTAGACTTTGTTTAAATCTGAAGTTTTAGAAATAACTTTCTTTTCCAAAAGTGAAAATATATGTTTCGTGTGTATGTATTGTATGATGTGTATTTTATATTCTGAGAGGTGGCCTCTGAGAATTAATTTTATATTTCTGCGGTTTTACTTTATTGAAATAAAATGATTTTGAGCAAAGAGGATAAAGAAAACCACAGAGGGAGCAAGGATTGTAAAGAGGCCAGAAAAGGGGAAATCATGTGACTACACATGTTGTTAATCTCTGGAAAGGACTTAGTTGATTGGTTAAAGCAAGTACGCTAATGTATGGTAAACCATAATGATTGGTTAATAGTTTGCCATTCCTTCTGTACCATAATTGTCTAATACCTATATAATGTGTTAAGTTTGTACCAAAGTCATTAGCTCCAGCTCTGTGTTGGAAGGTTTAAAGAATTATCCAGCGCTGTCAGTAGAAAAAATCGATTTCAACAGCAGCAATGGTTTGAATCAAGTTTTCTTGAATTGGACTGACAAAAGAACTCAGTTTAACATTGGTTGAGGCAACTGCATTCACTGTTCTAGATGCCAAGAGTTCATTCTGGCAGATTTCGCTGGAACACAACTTCTCCAAGTTAACCACCTTCAGCACACCGTTTGGGCGTTACAGATTTCTTTGCATGCCTTTTGGCATAAGCTCTGCTAGTGAAGTATTTCAACAAGCTATGGAGCAATTGTTTGCAGGTTACCCATGCTTCATCGTAGTGGATGACACGTTGCTGAACGAACTGTCGAAAACCACAATGCTAATCTGACAAAGGTCCTGGATCGTGCCATGGCCATTAACCTCAAGCTAAATCCTCAAAAATGCAAATTCAGGGTAAGTGAGGTGAAATACATAGGCCACGTGTTCACTAAGGATGGCCTAAAAACGGATCCGGCGAAAACCAGTGCCATCAACGAGCTCCCAGCACCCACAGACGTGCTCGGTCTGCAGAGATTCCTTGGCATGGTTAACTACTTGAGCAAATGTATTCCGGACTTCAGTGAAATATCAGCCCCGTTGTGCAAGCTTACACACAAAGACACTGCTTGGACCTGGCATGAGCAACAGCAGAGGGCGTTCGACACTCTTAAGCAGCTGATATCTTGTGCTCCTACTCTTGCTTACTTTGATCCTAAACGACCAGTCACACTGACTTGTGACGCTTCACCACACGGACTGGGCGCAGCATGTCTTCAAAATGACGGTCGCAGCAATAAACCTGTTGCCTATGCCTCGCGCACTATGACTGACACAGAACAACGATATGCCTAAATTGAGAAAGAGCTGCTGCCGGTTGTTTTCGCCTGCAAGAAATTTAACAACTTTATCTTCGGACATACGGTCACGATTGAAACTGATCACCAACCTCGATCAGCATCTTTAACAAACCGATACACGCCTCTCCAGGACGCCTTCAACGGATGTTGCTGTAACTTCAAAAGTATGACATCGTTCTGACCTACAAACGTGGTACGGATATGCACCTGGCTGACACTCTTACATTTACTCTTACATTTGTAAGACCTGTGAGGGTCCGTCCTCGCCGGATGATTGCTTTATTGTAATGACTGTGTCTTTCATTCCCTCATCCTGTGTGGAGGACTTGGTTGCTCACACTGCTGCTGACAGTACTTTACGGTCGCTCACCTCTGTCATTTAAAAAATGGCCAGAAAAAAATTACAACATTCTGCTGCCAGTTTGGACTTTCTTTGCCCTCTGCGATGAGCTAGTGCTGCAGGATGGCATTATTGTAAAAGGACATAAGGCTGTGGTCCCTGCTTCGCTGCACAGCAAGTATTTTAACGCTGTTCATGCATGACTCCCAGGCGCTGAAGCACCGACCTACGGCAAGAAACATGTTTTACTGGCCTGGCATGGCCGAATACATCACCGAGAATGTGGCATCTTGTGCAGTGTGTAACAGCTTGGCGCCTCATCAACAAAAACAACCACTTCTTTCACACCCGGCTCCTGCCATCCCGTGATCTACAGTGGCAACTGACATATTTGAAATGGCATGGCAAGCAGTACCTGGTACTTGTTGATTCGTATTCTGGATGGTTTGACATTGATTTTCTTACCAGCCCCGAAGCGGGGTAGTTTCGAAGCTTGCCTGCTAATTTGAAGACCCCGGAGCTCCGTGCATACTGTCATCTGATTACGGCAGTCAATTTACCAGCCAACACTTCAAGGAGTTTGCTGCATGCTGAGTTTTTCGCCACATCACCAGCAGCCCTGAATATCAACAGTTGAATGGACTAGCTGAGCGGGCTGTCAAGAGCACCAAACAGCTCATGGAACGTTCGTACAGAGCTAATTCCGACGTGTTCCTGGATCTACTCAACTTACGCAACATCTCCCACGACCCCATTTTGGGTTCACCTGCTCAACGTTTACTGTCGACGCAGACCCGAGCCACGGTGCCTGTGACGGATCAGGAATTGCTCCCACAGGTGGTTCCGCCATCAGAAGTCAAGTCCAGGTTACAACAAAAGCGTGACATTCAAAAACAGTGGTACGACAAAACAAGTACGCCGCAGTCACCATTAACCAAGGGGCAGGTGGTTCATTTGCAAACTGAAAAAGGCCATGACCGTATTGGTGTTATTTCTGGAACTTCCGTCCGTGTCCAGCGGCATTGTACCGGCTACACCAGCACAGCCCACTTCTGGAACGGCTGCTTTGCCAATGGCGACGCCTCCTCCACCTGTGCCACAGTCCCGTTTCCATCACCGGGAATGCTGGTTTAATCTCCGTCACCTGTGAGGCCACAGGCTCTGTCCCCGGTGGGGAAAAACGGAGATGGTATTTATCGCACACGTGCTGGTCGTGTTTGCAAGCCCACTGTAAAGTACCCGGGCTATGTTTGACTTTCCTCCAGCTTATTATCAACTGCTATGCATGCCTTACTTAGTCAATGGTTTTGGACTGACATTTAATTTTTTTTAAGAGGGAGGATGTAGATCAGTGTCACTCAAGTTACGAGTCATACTTTGTAGCTACACCCACTAGTTTAACAGAAAGCTTCTCTGCCCTTTCTCCCTCACTTTTGAGATATGTACTAAGATGAAGTTACCCATGCTGTAACGCTAATAAAGTCTTTGGATCTTAATCACTGTGCGTGACTCAAGTTATTCCAACAGCATTCAAATTCAACAGGAGGTAAAGCGACAACTGTAGCATTTTCTGTGGTTGCAAGGGAAAATACCAGGGGAGGTGGTGGTTTGGAACCCAGGAACGAAAATTTAAAAAAAGTAGTGCATAACGGGCATTGATCTCCCCGTTGAAGGGGTCTACCAAAGTTGCTGCCTCAAAAAGGCAGCCAGCATCAGAGACCCACATCACCCTGGCCACACCCTCATTTCACACCTGGTATTGAGAAGGTATAGAAAACTAACGTCCAGGTTCAGCAGCTTCTTCCCAACAACCATAACAGAGCTGCCAAGGTTTGTCAGAGCATTTCAGTATTCTAGTACCTGAAAATAGTAAGATTAAATGAGAAGTTACCTGTTCGAAGTTTGATCTTTATTTTATGAGGAGTTACGATGAGGGATTACGTGAAGAAGCCCCGCCAGGCGCATTCGGCATACTTCAAAGCAGCGGCGTGAAAAACACAGAACCAATAGCCGGAATAAGATAGTAAGGCTCACAAAGATTAGAACTACCAGATGATCATTTATATAATGAGGGTTGGGAGCAGAGGGCACGTAATCCCTCATCGTAACTCCTCATAAAATAAAGATAAAGATTACATTGGTTCCAGCCTTTCTTGGCTTGCTTTGCTTGCTTAGATCATTGACATAAAACATTATTTTATCTACAGACAACTGTATACAATCTAACCACAACATTTGTAATGTTTGTACTCATTGTGCAATGTGAGAACTATACTGACATCCCAGATTTCTGAATATCTGGGTTTGGTAGGATTTTATTAAAATTCCTCTCATAAATCGGGATATTGACAGATGAGACCCAATAGTTGTCGATTCTGAAATAGTCCTAAATAGGAGGACAAAACACTCCGAGCTCCATTCATGGTATTATAACTCAGGTGCAACATAACACGGAACTCTAATACATCCGATATATTTGCAGTATGATAAAATATATCTGACTGTATACAAAAAGATTTCTCATTCCTTATATGACACATATATTGTTTCTTAGTGCTATCTCTCCAAGCTGCAGTTATGACATCCATGGTCATATCCGACATTCCATCAGAACCTGCAGATTAACAATTAATACGGACATGTAATGGATGACTTCTGCTGTTACTGGATGTACCAACAATTACTGCACCTGGGATTTGTCATGAATGTCTGAATCATTATTCTGAGCACCAATGGGAACAATTGCTGTGTAGTAATGGTCCCTAGATAAGGGACGTATCAAATATTAACTGATAAGAACAGATACTACACTTGATCTTAGCCAAAAGGCCGAGAACAATACCAATTTGGAACCACCAAACGCCTACGGCGGAGACTTGTTCTATTTTGGTGACACATTGTCTAATCAGACAAAATGGGGAAAACATAAAAGACTATACTTCCCCAATGTAGCGAGAATGCATCCACCGCTAATGCTCCTGGGTCCGACTCCCACGAGACACATTTAGACCACTGGAGATTTAATCCAGACAAAACAGATCAACATTTGGTACACATACTGTCTGACAATCTTTTTAAACCTTTTGAATTTTAACATTCATTCTGTATTGTAATTTGCATTTTCGTGATCTGTTATCTTACCACAGTATTGTATTCTCCCACAGTTGTGGTATTGTCTACTCGTAATTGAACATGCAAGTTCTTTATTGTAGAACAACAGCTATCAATGCATAAAACGCCCCCAATAACTCCAAATAATTCAACCATGTATTTGGAGAATTAATCGTCTTGGACAGTCCATCGACCACCACAACTAGTGTCGCTGTCCTAAGCTCCCCATCTGAGAGCACTCTCATCAGTCTGTAATAACACTGAAGACTTCTGAACAAGCACATTTTTACTTCTAGTAACTTGTGCAACATTGAGAATCCATCATTGAATTCAACTCAACCTTTAGTTGGTAACTGCATGGACCTAATCAATAACCTGCACGCTTTTTACTCTTATACTCTGGTCTTTGCAGACTTTGATCATGCAGAGGTCCCAATTTGACAGCATGAATGTTGCTATCACTTTACCAGTAACCATAGCTACTTCTTCGATGGTGGGATAATGTTCCCTCCCCCCCCCCCCCCCCCCCAAAAAGACAAATACAGGCATTTGTAACATCCCCAACCTTAATTTGTTGATAACGTTACTCACATATCAACTGTATTCAACTCCAAATAATCAATTGTTTGGGATGCCTGTAACTTCCATGTTGTTTGGATGTACAGAACCTTAGCCTTTCAATAGGATTATGGTTGCTGAACTCAGTTCTTCAGCTGTCTCCCATTTACAATTAACATATCCTCTAGATAAGTCATTACAATGTGATTCTGAGCCCTCATTAACACCAGTGCTGGTTTCAATAATTGTGTGAGCAATTTGAGGGCTGAATTTAACCCATTAGGTAATTCCTTCAGCTGACCAATCCAATTAATTGAAGTACCTGAATAATAAGGCATCTTTTTAAAATCTGAAAAATAACCACATAGCAGCCTTGGGATAACAACTTTATTATAATGCTGAAGTGTACTTTTTTAAATGTTCATACTGAACTATAAATTTAAGTTTGTGAGTCCTAGAATGACTCTGCAACCCCCATACTTGGGTCTGGGATATATTATCTCTACCTGACGAGTTTCTGGTACATTCAAACACCAAGCCGATCAGATTAATGCAGAATTACAAAACAATTGTAATCTTAACCAACCAGAGGTTGTTTCCCCAGAAAATCCATGTGTAATGGAATTACGTTTCTGTACTTCCGTAAATTAACCAGAAGATCTCCTTCTTCTTAATATAGGGGTTCGTTTTCATCAATCATAAATCTGGTTATAGCTTGCCCACATAATCCTGCATTTTTTGGGTATAATGTTAGCCAAATGGCAATTTGCATCATACAATTGGGTTCGAATATGCACTGCAGAGTAACGCAAGCATGTCTTAAAAATATTGGACATTATCGACCCATGTATGTCTTCCCCAAATACAATGATGCCAACTGAATATCAGCTAGAGGACATACTGGAACACTTTTCCTGTCCTCGCATCATTGACTCATGGGTGCCTAATTACTGAGTTACTGTTGGCACCCTGAGCAAAGCACAATAGACGGGCGTTTTATATATTTTATATATTATTTACTGTTTCAGTCGTAACAGGATCTTGGAGTAGGTGGGAAACCAAATAATGTTGGCTGCCAGGTTCATTCATAGCCTCACCAGTCCATACCGATATAGCAAAACTTGGTGCTATATCGGGAACAACCGGAATATTTCTATTGTGCTCTGGTGTATACACATAAGTAGGGACATCGGCTTCAGGGTCAGTTTCATCCTGCCCTGGTACTCCCGAGTCTTGCTCTAGGGAGACTTCATCCAGACCTATGCAAGGCACTGGTGAATAAGATTCTCATTCTTCATAGGCACCATACTCATTGTATGGAAACTCCTTTGGAGCCTGCCTCAGAATCTCATGGGTCTTAAAACCCTTAATTGTTTAGAGTTTTGAGCATTTTATCTTGCTCAAAGGACTTCATCCAGACCTATGCAAGGCACTGGTGAATGAGATTCTCATTCTTTATAGGCACCATACTCAGTGTATGGAAACTCCCACGGAGCCTGCCTTGGAATCTCATGGGTCTTTAAAACCCTTGACTGATTAGAATTTTGAACATTTTATCTTGCTCTAGTGATCTCATCCAAACCTACCCAAGGTACTGGAGAATCAGAATTCCATTTTCATAGGCACCATACTCAGCGTATGGAAACTCCTTTGGAGCTTGCCTTACAGGAAGACATACATGGGTCTTAGAACCCTTGACTAAGTCAAGTGTGGAGCGTTTTTCCATTTCCAGCCTTCCCCTCATTCTTGGAGGAGAGTTACTTTCTTTACTGTTTTGTATTTGTGCATAAACCATATATGTTTAAAATTATAATTCTGAGAGGCACATTCTGCATGCAGAATATTAGTATTAACCTCAGTATCACACAGGGTTATATACATTTCCATAAAGGAAAACTGCATCTGGTAACATATACACAGAGCAGACTTTATTTTACCATTGTGGGTATTTGGAGTCGGCATTTAGCGCAGCTGTTATCTCCAAACCCGATCTAAATAACAGTAAATAGCGGGGACCGGCTTTAAATCAGCCTTATCTCCCAATCCGATCTAAATCGGAAACTGCGATTTCAGCGCGTTCCATTCAATTACCGCAGTTTAAATACTTATACTCCAGCTGGCTCCGTATTTGCAATTATAGTTTTTTTTTTTTATTTTTTTTTTCCCCACAATATATATACACTCTAGCTGGCTCTGCAGACTTACAGAGTTTAAAAAACACTCGCAAGAAGTTCAACACTGACTTACCTGCGGGTTAAACTTACCGCTGGTGGGAGCTGCATTCTCCACCCTGTCGGTGCCACATGCGTCGACGTAATGCTGAACATGCGCGTAGTCACTCACGTGACTCCGAAGTAAAATCATTATTTTGCTGAGAAAATCAGTATTTTTACATGGTTCCATTTTGCTTAAATAAATGTTGTTTTTTATGTGCAATCATACCCATGTAAGAGTACAAGAATGCATAACTTTGCTACTAATTGACATGTCTTCTACGCACCTTACTTGACAGTGCATTCATTGCCATCTCTTTGTATACTGCTGTTTGAACAGCTGCTTCCTGCTTTAAGCACCAGTTGATGATGTAGAAGCCATTTTGGAAGCCTCCCTTTCCCTCCTTCCTCTCTCTCCGTCTCCCTCTCCCCCCCCCCCTCCCACGCACCCTCTCCTCTTTTTATCTCCCTACATTACCTTCCTCTCCCTCCCTCTCCATACTTTCCATCCGCTCCCTTTCTCCGCCCCTTCCTCTCTCCCTCTCCCCCTTCAGCCCACCCACCATTCTGTAAAATCAAGGCCAATCCCAATGTAACTGCAATCCTAGATATCCAGAATTCTACCACTGCCTGAAAAATAATCAAAAGCTCAACTACCACTGAGTAAGAGAATGCCAAAGACTCATTGTTATACGAGAATTTTCCCGACATTCTGTGACCCATAGCTTGTACCCATAGCGCTATGTGTAAAGCCCATAGCGCTCCAGCTGGTAGCGCTATTTTTAGAACCCATATTGCTGTAGCCAACAGCACTTTGTTTATATTCCCAAGCATTAAACTGACGGCGTCTGTTTAAACCTGGAGCGGTACAGGCAGCGACTCTGGAGAGAAGGAATGGGTAACGCTTCTGGTCGAGACCCTTCTTCAGACTGAACCAAATCCGTATTCAACAACACAAAATCGTACAACTGTATTCTAAAAGTATTTCCGTACAAAATACGGAAAATCCGTACTACTTGGCAGCACAACCTCCAAATAGGTTTTGTACTATATAGGCTGGGGGGGGGGGGCATTATTATACACATACATACATATCATATCTGTTGTGCTGCTACAAGGAAGAATTTCATTGTTCTGTTTCAGGACATACGACAATAAAACACTCTTGACTTTGCTTTTCTCTACCCACAGATGCAGAATGAACCATTGGGCACTCCCAGCCGTACTTCTCTATCCCATGCTCACTCGCTTGCGATATTCAAACCTCATGCCTCTGCAACGCAGTATACCATGAGAAATCCATAAGCTCCAAGAACAATGTTGGGAAACTAGGATCTTAGTTTGGAGAGCATTGACCAAAAGATGCAAAGCATTCAGCATTTTACCACCGTCATTTTACACATTTTGACCTTTTGTCAGAATCTTGACATACTGTTTCAACTCTGATAAAAGGTAATCACTCCAAATTATTAATTTTCTACAGATAGTGCCTGACCTTCCAACATTTTCTATTTTATTTCAAATTTCCTGTGTTAGCAGTATTTTGCTTTTGTGGCTTATTCATAAACCAGGAATTTCCTCAGATCTTTGCCAAAACACTGGAGGCCAACTATGCAAAAAATAAAATAAAATCAAGGAAGTTTTCATGCCAGTTGTGCTCCCAGAATTTTCTTGAACTTTGTGCATTTTTGCTAATACTGCGCCAAAAGCCTTTTTTGATTCATGTTTAACAAACAGATATTTTTAACTCAATTTACCAAGGCTGACACTGTAGGCTCTGTGCTTGCTTATGTGATCAGCGGAACACATGCAAATGTGAAGACTTCCAAAAATTACATGATTTTGACAAAAGAAGTTTAATCTCCATAAATGGGTTGTTGCTTTAGGCTTTAATTTTTATCCATGAAGCTCGAAAACATGCAACAGCTCATAATTCCCACCAATCTTACTGTGTCCAACTACATTCTATCTCTGTCCCGCCCACTCCCCTGACATTAGTCTGAAGAAGGGTCTCGACCCGAAACATCACCCACTCCTTCTCTCCAGAGATGCTGCCTGACCCGCTGAGTTACTTTCAGCATTTTGTGTCTACTAACAGTTCATAGATTTCTTCTGCTCTTAAAAGATCTGTAACGGCTGCGTTCTTAAACTCTAGTGGTGAGGTAGTTTTTCTCACTACTAAAGCCTGAGATCCCAATCCGCATAAAAAGGACATCCAGAATACCGGTCGGTGCCCAAGAGGAAGGTGGCATGCCTTAATGACCGAGCTGTAGTCAATGAACAACGATCAGACTTGGGTGTTTTTTTTTTTGTCCAAGTGGCCCATTGCAGCGTGGAGAGCCAACAATATCACATCCGCTTTTGATCTGCTTTGGCGGTAAGTGAATTATAGTGGGTTGAAATCCTTACTAAAGCAGGAGTTGATAAGCATTATAACCAACCTCTCAAGGCACTACTACTGACCGATGGTGATGAAAGAGCTTTGACAGGTTGTTTGTAACACATTATCTCCCACCTTAGCAAGGGTCTGGACCCACAATAACTCGCTTACCGCTACATTTCAAATGTGGGTGTGATCTAGCTTGCATTCAGCTTTGCAACGGGCCATATACGTCAGGATGTTGTTCATCGACTACAACTCAGTGTACCGAACCATCATCCCCGCTCAATCTATCAAACTTGGTGAACTGTGTCTCTGTTGCAATTATGCAATTGGATCCTCTAGTTTCTCATTGGCAGACCTCAATCAGTACAAATTGGCAACAACACTTCCTTCTCAAATGATCATCTGCACAGGAACACTTCTTCATGATTGTTGTTCTGAGTTCCTGGGCATGCACATCTCTGAAGAGATGTTCTGTGCCCAGCAATCAAAAAGAAAGCGGATCTTATCTTAGAAGATTGAGGAGGTTCGGTATGTATCTGAATGCACAATCAAACATTTACAGGATAATGATAGAGAGCACACTGACTGATTTGATAATCAAAGAAAGCTGCAGAAAGTGTTAGACATTACCCAGTCCATCACAAATATTGATCTCCTCACCATTGAAGGGATCTACAGGAGGCGCTGCCTCAAAACCGCAAAGTATATCATAGGTGCACATCCTGGTAGTACCCCCTAACTACAACCCTACCTCAGTAACGATCTACAATTGGCGTTTTTGGTTGCACTACGTATTCTGGTTTTACACTATATTGGCCTGGTTACCTAATATAATTAATTTGTTGTATTTGTATATATTTGTTTTATTGGGCCTGTAAATCTGCAGCAAGAAAGAACGTCATTATTACAATTAAACACTCCTGACTTGCTTCCTGACGTAGTTTAAAGAAGATTCTCGACCTGAAACTTTGCATAGCCACGTTCTGCCTAACCCACTGAATTACTCCAGCACTGTCTTTTTTTGTAAGCCGGCATCTGCAGTTCCTTATTTCTCTATTTTACTGCTCCACTGTGAAATCTGGAAGGCGACTCCGGATTGTCAAAGCTGCCACAGCCAGACATAAAAACAGCTTTTTTCTGCGAGCAGTAGCTCTACTCAACAACCAAAAGTCTGTAGCCTCCTTTTGCTCTGGTATTTTATTTCATTCTTCGCAAGTTTACTATATGTCACGTTGTTACTTGTGGGCAAAGCACCAATTCCTTGTATGTATACATACTTTCTATAGTTTTTTATTTCATTCTTCACATGTTTAGATTATAATGTTTTATTCTTAATCGTTTACTATATATCGTGTTGTTACTTGCGAACAAAGCACCAATTCCTTGTATGTATACATCAGGCACGTGCCGTGAGTAATTATTCAGGGTAGGCAGTCAGCCAGCTTTTAAAAAAAAATCTTAAACCGCGCATGCGCAGATTGTTCTCTTCGTAAAAAATAAAAAATAAGTACCAATTCAATTTTAACAAGGCTTCTCAATCTCCTTCATTTTTTAATTACTGAATGGGTGGGGGATGGAGGATAAAGGCAGGTGGAGAGATGGTGGGAAAAATGGGAGCACACCGGCACACCGGAAGCCGGCCTTTCGGTCTGAACAAAATTTAATTGCGTTCAGGAGTGGGCAGGGGTGGCAAGAGTGGCATTGAGGGCAGGAGTGTTGAGAAGGAGAGGGTCGAAGATCATGTCAGTAACTCACTCACCGCTGCCGCAGCACTCCGGTCACGGACAGCAGAACTGGCCGCCACTTCCGGGGATAGAAGCAGCTCTGTTGCGAGCGGTCGCCGGAACCCGACAACAGAATCGGCTGTCACTTCAGCGCCCTCTGCCGACCTGCTCACCTCTGGCAGTGCTCTTCGTCTGAACATCTCTCACCTGCCACTCGCCGGCTTCGCTCATGTCAACCGCGTCTCGCAAATCCTTAAATTCCCACAGCCAAGTAACCTCAACTGGTCCCGTGAGCGCGCTGTCGGAATTTAAAGATTTGCAGGAAGCCGGCCGGCGAGAGATGTTCAGACCGCGAGCACTGCCAGAGGTGAGTGGGGACCAGCAGAAGGGGCTGAAGTGGGAGCTGGTTCTGCTGTTGGGTCTTGGTGGCTGCTCAAAGTCAGTCACCCGAGCTGCCTTCCTCGGAAGTGGCAGCCAGTTCTGCTGTCCATGCCCGGAATGCTGCGGCAGCCACCCAAGCTAATTCACTCCCCGGCCACAATAAAACCATATCGCAATTACAGCACGGAAACAGGCCATCTCTGCCCTTTTAGTCCGCGCCGAACACTTACTCTCACCGAGTCCCACCTACCTGTACTCAGACCGGAGCGTGGCAAGTGGGTTACTGACCCCAATCCCCTCTTTCACAACGCCAGACTCCCCAAACACTGTGAACAGAGCACTCCCCCCACCCTGGGAAATACAGCATTTATAAAAATTAAGCACCAAGAAATGCACTTACCACGTTATTGGTACATTAAGTCCTTTCTTCACTCTTTGTTTCCTCAGATACTATTAAAATAATGGCAATCCATATTTGAAAATCCCGCCAAGAAACTCGCGCTGCGCATGCGCAGTATGCTGCTGCGCAGGCGCAGTGCTGCAAAGGCAGATTTTCTGCTGCCTTCAGCTCCCCTTGAAACTGACGGCTCAGGCAGCGCTGACAGCATGTGGGCTGCACAGAGCTTCCCGTGTTACACGTGCTGCGGATGAAAGGCACGGAGAATTATGCCTACCTAGGAGATCGATCTCTTAGATAGGCATAATTCTCCCATGCCTTTACTATTTATATTTAATAATTGCCATTTCATAATTTTAGTCAGGGTAGGCAGTGCCTACCTTGCCTACCCTGGTGGCACGTGCCTGGTATACACTTGGCTAATAAAACATATTCAATTCAAATCTCCCCAAACTATGCCTACTTTGAGGCTTTCTTCTATCCAATGCAAGTTCTATGAGATCCTTTCACTGCTCCCCCTCATGGTTCCTGGTGTCCTCTACGATCGTGTTCTGACACTGTGCTCACCACCACAGCCACTCGTTTCATAAGCATCTGCCTGTGCAGCCATCTTGAACCACATGGCTTCCAGTTATGTTTCCCGGCCTCTCCATATGAGCCCAACCAGGAATTCAGCTACCTACACTCAATCCACCATCTCTCACAACAGTTCACTTTCCATGCGCTGCATTCCACCATGCGCTGGCACCAGCAGGCCCTCGTTTTGTGTTTCCTGCAGGTCTCGGCCTCATTCACCCAGACCTGCAATGGACCTCAGTACATCTTTTTTGATAAACCCGTATCTGCAGTTCCTCCTTTCTCTGACACTTGATTACATTGTTTTTCACATTTATTTTTGAACAAGACCAACATAACACTCAAGGTTCCCAACATAGAACAAACTGCCAAAACATGGAGAAATTATACTGAAGTTTTCATGTTATTTTGAAGAAATCTTAGACATTTCTAGCATTTATTGCCATTTAAATAAATGTTTGATTAACTGCCAATAGTTGTTTGTGCAAAAAAACCTATATTTTTGAATTTATATTTTTAATAACCAGAATAAAGCAATAATCTATGCAGCAAAACTGTTTAATCAGCATCTTTCTCACATCAGCCCTTCACTTAAAGAAAACACACAAAAATTGAGTTTTAAAAGTACTTCTTGTTGTACATTAAAAAAGTACAATTCTTGTTTTTTTAAATATTGTCAGCAAAATGGATAATTAAGAAAAAAGCTGATATCAATTTCCATAACAATGTTTTTTTTTTCCTTGGATGCTGGGTCCAACCAGGCAGACCATACTGAACTACTGACCACGGTCCTGGTGAATTTCATGCCCCTACCAAAAGTATTTAAACACTCTGCAAAACTTAATTCAAATCCCAGGCAGAATTTTTTTACGAGACTAATTTGGAACCTCTCAGATTCCTAGTCAAGTTTGTGAAAGTGATAAGAACGCATCACCAGATTTCTTCTCTTTTAATATTCATGATGCCAACACTGCAATCTAAATTAAACACGCCAGCAAGAAAACAAGATCACGCTACCAGACAAAAATTTCAAACTCTACACAGAATAGGCTGGTGACAGAATATAATTTAACCGTGTTTGTTTTTCTTTAAAGTTTTCATTCCTGAAGACATCAACTCCTTGGTATGGTTCTTAGAACACTCCATGTAGCTCAGCCAAGTGGTTATAATCAGCACAAGAACCACAACTGTGAATGTCGATGGGCTATATGACCTTAGACTTGCAGCTGATCTAATCTTGTCTTAACTTGACAGTCATGTTCAGTAGGGCCACCTGCATAATATTCAGGTTGAGCAAATTTGTGTTTTCTTGCTGATCAGATTCCAAAATAGACTGCAAAAATTACCATTTCTATTCAACAGATACAAACTCCATAAAGATCAGGATTTGAAAAAAGTATTAATGGGCTAATATAAAGGACACATTTTGTCATATTATACTTCCAATCGCAAAGCTATGATACAGTGCATACTCATTAAATACATGATTCCACACCTATTAATGTTCCTGCAAGTAATATTCATTACAGAAAGAGGTACAAAAGGGAGTTTCTGTATTACAATAGACAGTAGGTGCAGAAGGCCACTCAGCCCTTCGAGCCAGCCATTCAATGTGATCATGGCTGATCATCGCCAATAAGTACCCCGTTCCTGCCTTCTCCCCATATCCCCTGATATCCTCTGCCTTTCTAGCTCTCTCTTGAACATATCCAGAGAACTGACCTCCACCGCCCTCTGAGGCAGAGAATTCCACAGACTCACAACTCAGTCTCTTCAATAGAGGGTTCGTAGGTGATTAGCAACAGTAACAGGCAGCTTACACCTCGTTTAGAGACCATCACAAAGGCATTGTGACTGGATGTGTATTAACCGAAGTTGACAGAAGGCATTCATGGTTGGCACAACACTGAAGAGTGAAGTCCCTAGGTCTCCAATAATGTACATGGGGTGAAAAGCCAAGTGATGCCTTGCTTCTGCATTGACTTAAGGGCCTGTCCCACTTGCTGATTTTTTCGGCGACTGCCGGCGTCATATCAGTGTCGCCAAAAGTTTTTGAACATTTCAAAAGGTATGTTCTTTTATTCCGAGGCTATGGCCTCTGGTCACAGACTCTCCCACAAGTGAAAACATTCTCTCCATTTCTACTCTATCCAGGCCTTTCACGGTTCGGTAAGTTTCAATGAGTTCTCCCTTCATCCTTCTAAACTCCAGTAAGTACAGGCCCAGCACCTTCATGCGCTCATCAAATGTTAACCCAATCTTCCCTGGGATCATTCTTGTAAACCTCCTCTGGAAATTGTAAATTGTCCCTAATGTGTGTAGGATAGCGTTAATCTGAAGGGATCGCTGGTCGGTGCGAACGTTGCAAGCCGAAGGGCCTGTTTCCTCGCTGTATCTCTAAACTAACATTTTATTGTGCAAGAAGGAACTGCAGATGCTGGTTTAAACCGAACATAGGCACAAAAAGCTGGAGTAACTCAGCAGGACAAGCAGCATCTCTGGAGAGAAGGAATGGATGACATTTTGGGTCGAGACCTTTCTTCAGACATTGTGTTTGGTTCTGGGAACAAACCAGAAGCTCAAACCTTAGATTTTAACTGCAGCTCAGCAATGGCACACTCCACACTTAGAAATGAAGCCACAAAATTAGCACCCCACGAGTACCATTTGTGCGAAGAATTTGCTTAGTACTGCTGGTATATTTAACATTCTTAGAATGTGATACTGACAAGATTGAAGCCAGCTGCACATTAGAGTCGATCTATATTACCTGCTCACTAATATTCAATTACTTCAAAACTGTGGTTCTTTAATTCTCAGCTTTCATTTTCAATATCTTGTCACATACATTTTAACCTTGTCTCCAAATATATTATTCATCAACATATATCAACTCAAAATTTGATGCAACAAATTCACTGTACATCCAAAAACTAGAACTATGCTATGTTTTTGTTACAAGACTACATCGGTTATGTATTCCTATTTTCCACAATTATATTTAAGACCTTACCTCAGAACATTCATGTATTTTGACCAAAATCTCAAGATTTAATACATCATCCCTAATTTCATCTTTTCAGTATCTTTCCAATACTTCACAAAGAATGGGCTAATACTTGTTTACCCAAGTTCAATTTTTATCATATATACACTTTCCAGCACGCACATGGATAAGTCAGAGTAGGAGATTAACACTTTGATCGAGGGAAATTACCATTTAGGCACAACACCAGCAGCCATTTTAGCTTCCGGTCATGTCGACAAAGTGCTAAGTCATGAAATGATTGATGGTGATTTAACCTTTGGTGTGCCCAGCTTTAGCATTCTGGTTCTGTCTCCACACGTGCCTGTGATCAGAACTCCCAGTCCAACCAAATATGGCAATTCTATTTTCAGAAGGACTATTTGAAATTCTGTAATAACGCATTTACCAATACATTTGAAAGTTGGCAGTCCGGACCTATTAATGCTTCGTCAAAAGGGGAATTGTTTCAATTTTGGGGAAAATAATTTGTTTATGATATGGAAGAAAATTGTGAAAGTTTAAATTTTAAACAAAGTGAAGTACTGAATAATTTATTCAATTATTTGAAAATATTCCACAGCCTCCATACAATGAGACTTTTGCACCACTGTACAAATGGCAGCAGTTTCAGTGAGGCAAGTCAATATTCACATTTGATCATTAAAACCAAACTGCTTTCATCAATAAAGTTATATTTAAATTATTGACTAACCAAATCTAGAAGTAACTTGGGGCATGTTGATATTTAGGATGCCATTTAGACACCTGTGGCCTTTACAAAGTCAAGCAATTCAATGCAAGACTGAAACATTTGCCATTCTTGTGGAGAGAAAACTGTGTTGCCGCTAAAATGCAGTTTGTCGCACTGACTAGTTTACCAAATGATAAAAATCATTTTTCCACACAACTACAGCTGTACTCTGATCAAAGGTAGACAAAAATGTAGGAGAAACTCAGCGGGTGAGGCAGCATCTATGGAGCAAAGCAACGTTTCGGGTCGAAACCCTTCTTCAGACTGATGTGAGGGTGGGTGGTGGGGGGGGGGGGGGGAGGATGAAAGAAAGAGGTGGAGCCAGAGGACTGAGGGAGACCTGAGAAGGGGAAGAGAAAGTTAGGACTACCTGAAATTAGAGAAGTCAATGTTCATACTTCTGGGGTGCAAACTGCCCAAGCGAAATACGAGGTGCTGCTCCTCCAGTTTACGGTGGTCCTCACTCTGGCCATGGAGGAGGCCCAGGACAGAAAGGTTGGATTCGGAATGGGAGGGGGAGTTGAAGTGCTGAACCAGCGGGAGATCAGGTTGGTTATTGCGAACCGAGTGGAGGTGTTCAGCCAAGCGATCGCCAAGCCTATGCTTGGTCTCACCGATGTAGAGCAACTGACATCTAGAGCAGCGGATGCAATAGATAAGGTTGGAGGAGGTGCAGGTGAACCTCTGCCACACCTGGAAAGACTGCTTGGGTCCTTGGTTCGATTTTCCCGAATCTGCAGTTCCTTCTTAAACATGTACTCTGATCAAATCTAGTATTCCAAAAAAAAAAAAATTTGGATCTCCTATCACATCTTACAAACAATACTCAATTAAAAATGAAATTTATAATAATAGAATATTACAATCAGAAAGACTTCCATCTTCAAGCTTCTGCTGACTCTTTTTAGGACAATCCAATTAATCTTACTCCAAATTGTTTTTAGTATCAACAATTCTTTTGCTTACATATTTATTCAATTATTTTTTGAAAAATTCATTTCAACAAGATATTTTAAATTCCAACTATTTAATGGTTTCTGCTCATTGTCTTTATTTTTTGGCAAAGTCTGGGTCTTCTGGTTACTGGACCTTCAGCCATTCAAAGCACTTTAAATATTCTCCCAAACCCTTTACGAGGTTAAACATTTGTGAATCAGGACTTTCATTGCTCCAAGGAGATCACCAGTCACATCAGACTACCCAATTCCTGGTGCCACTCCAAAACCTTCAATGAATATAAAACTAAGATTCACTTTTGCTTTCCCCTCAGAGATCTATGAATCCTTATAATTCTCTACTCCAATAAGCCGAGGATACTTAATCATTAAATATATTCATGCCTGAAATAGATTTTTCAACATTACGGAAAGAATAATTAATGGGGAACAGGCAGGAAAACTAGTAATAAAGTTCATGATCTTATCAACCATGATCTTACTGAATGAGAAAACACTCAATGAAACCTGTGGCTAACTAATGTTCTTATTTCTCAATTTTATAATGTACGCAACTTACGATTCAACATGCTACTTTAGTTGACACCAGGTTTAGCATAACCTCCTGAATTTTCACTCCTGTGGCTCCAAATATACAGTTCAAAGAAAGCTCAATATGATACACTTCACAATCCATAACCTATTTAGGCAAATTTCATTTCCTCACCCTTTAACCATAATCACACACGATAAACTGATACCAACTTGCAAGACTCAAACAATGCAAACAGAATATGTACACGGAATACCATGAATCCCAGGTTACATATTTACAAGTTACAGTAGTTTCATCGCTTTAAAATGGCAAGATGTTAGCTGCTACTTGTTTCATGGTATTCCATGTATATATTTGTTTGTATTGTTCGAGTCTTGCAAGTTGGTATCAGTTTGTGCAATTATGGTTAAAATGTGAGGAAATTAGATTTCTCTAATATATATCCAAAATATATTTGGAGCTCTCTCTATCCACACAAGTGAACTCTGCCAAAATACAGTCGCCCTTTGCATCACCTAGTGACATTTACTCATTTTGAAGAGCAATTAATTATAGCAAGCAGCAGATAAAGATCTTCTTTATCAATCCTCCAGTTTGAAAGAATGAGTCAACTGGTCTTATGTTCGGTGGAATTTAGAAGGATGAGAGAGGATTTTATAGAAACATATATAATTCTTAGAGGATTGGACAGGGTATGCAGGAAAAATGTTCCCCAAGTTGGGGGTGTCCAGAACCAAGGGTCACAGTTTAAGAATAAGGGATAGGCTATTTAGGACTGAGATGAGGAAAATCTTTTTTACCCAGAGTTGTGTATCTGTGGAATTCTCTGGCACAGAAGGCAGTGGAGGCCAATTCACTGGATGTTTTCAAGAGAGTTAGATTTAGTTCTAAGATGTAAGGGAATCAAGGGATATGGAGGAAAAAGCCTGAACATAGTACTGATTTTGGATGATCAGCCATGATCATATAGGTATACCCTATAGGTACACCCAGTGGATAGGTATATGGACGGGAAGGGAATGGAGGGGTATGGTCTGAGTGCAGGTAGATGGGACTAGGGGAAAATGAATGGTCGGCACGGACTGGAAGGGCCGAGAAGGCCTGTTTCCGTGCTGTAATTGGTATATGGTTATATAGTTATATGAATGGCGGTGCTGGCTGGAAGGGTCGAATGGCCTAGTCCTACACCTATTTTATATGTTTGCAGTCAAAAGACAAGTGTGCATACAAATTGTCCTTTAAAAAAATTTGGAAACAGTTAAGCTCAAAAATTTCTAAAATTAAACAGAGACAAGAGGCTGGAGATGCTGGAATCTTGAGCAGAAAACAGACCACTGGAAGAACTCAGCAGGTCAGGTAGCATCCTTGGAGAGAAAAGAACAGGGGACACGAAACGACATCTGCCCATTTTCCTCCACAGATGCTGCCTGATCAACTGAGCTCCCTCAGCAGTCTAAATATAGAAAAAGGAACTGCAAATGTTGGTTTACAAAAAAAGGACAAAGCGCTGGTGTAACTCAGTGGGTCAGGCAGCATCTCTGGAGGACATGGATAGGTAACCTTTCAGGTCAGGTCATCTTAAGGTGGGTCCCGACCCAGGACATCACCTATCCATGGCCCCCCCCAGAGAAGCTGTCTGGCCTGCGGAGTTACTCCAGCACTTTGTGTCTCTTTATTCCGACAACAGCCTGCTTTACTTTTTTTCTAACACTGGTCTGGTTTGACACAACGACCAAAATTAAAATCAATAAAGCTTGCCAAACAGCAACTACATTAACGCACTTTAACAAGTGACGAGGAGCAGAGTAGAGCAATGAAACCTTTGGCCTGTTCTGCTGGCAGGAGCAGGGCAGGGGCAGGACAAGAGTAGGCCAGGGAGAGGAAGGGTAGGGTAGGCCAGGATAGGGGCTAGACAGGAGCACAATAGGAACAGGGTAGGGTGTGGGACAGGTAAGGTAGAGGCAGGGTAGGAGTAGGCCACTGACAGGGTAGGGTAAGGGCCGAGGCGGGTAAGGTAGAGGAGGCAGTGTAGTCCAGGGGTAAGAACAGGCCAGGGTAAGGGTAGGCCAGGGGCAGGAATACAGAGTGTAGGGGCGGGCTGGGCAGGAGCATGGGGCAAGGGGAGGGTAAGGGCAGCGGAGGGTAAGGGCGAGGCAGGCCAAGGAGCACAGTAGGAGCAGACCTGGTCAGGATAGGCCTGGTGTAGGTGCAGGGCAGGAGCATGCCAGAAGCAGGGGCAGGTAAGGTGGAGGCAGGGGAGGGGAGGGTAGAATAGAGCAGGGCAGGATAGGAGCAGGCCAGTGGGAGGGTAGGACCAGGCCAGCCCTGGTGTAGGAGCAGGCCAGGTGGAGAGTAGAATAGAGCAGGCCAGGTGGAGGGTAGAATAGAGCAGGGCAGGATAGGAGCAGGCCAGTGGGAGGGTAGGACCAGGCCAGCCCTGGTGTAGGAGCAGGCCAGCCCTGGGGTAGGAGCAGGCCAGGTGGAGGGTAGAATAGAGCAGGGCAGGATAGGAGCAGGCCAGGTGGAGGGTAGAATAGAGCAGGGCAGGATAGGAGCAGGCCAGTGGGAGGGTAGGAGCAGGCCAGCCCTGGGGTAGGAGCAGGCCAGGTGGAGGGTAGAATAGAGCAGAGCAGGGCAGGATAGGAGCAGGCCAGGCCAGGCCTGGGATGGGATGGGATGGGATAGGAGCAGGCCAGACAGATGAAGGATAGGGTAAGGGTGGGCCGGGTAGGCCAGGACATGGCAGGCCAGAAGCAGGGTAGAGTAGGCCAGGGTAGGAGCAGGAGCAGGGTTTGGGGTAGAGGCAGAGTAGGCCTCATGTCTCCCTCCGCACCGGGGGAAAAGAAGAGGCCTGCGGCCTTGAGTAGACTCCGACACCGACCTTGCGTTCGCCTCCGCTGGCGCACACTCCGAGTTGCCTTCGGCGGAATTCATACGAGAGTGGGTGGGGTGGGGAGAGGAGAGCGGGGCAGCGCTGGAGGAGGCGGGGTGTGTGAGGCGAGAGAAGCCTCGGCTCGCTCCGTCCGTCTCTCTCTCTCTCTCCTTCCTTTACACTGGGTTAGGGAGCAGGCGAGGGTTGTCTCCTACAAGGCCAGGGCCGCGTCGTTGTTGTTGCCGCTACAGCCACCGCCGCCGCCGCACCTCGGCTCCCCGCTCCGCCATCTTGACGCGAAGATTCCCGTTGGTGCTGGCGCTTAAAGGGACACTCCTCCTCCTCTTCACTCCTCCTCCTCCTCCTCCTCCTCTTCACTCCTCCTCCTCCTCCTCTTCACTCCTCCTCCTCCTCCTCTTCACTCCTCCTCCTCCTCCTCTTCACTCCTCCTCCTCCTCCTCCTCTTCACTCCTCCTCCTCCTCCTCCTCTTCACTCCTCCTCCTCCTCCTCTTCACTCCTCCTCCTCCTCCTCTTCACTCCTCCTCCTCCTCCTCTTCACTCCTCCTCCTCCTCCTCCTCCTCCTGCGCACTCCTCCTCCTCCTCCTCTTCACTCCTCCTCCTCCTCCTCTTCACTCCTCCTCCTCCTCCTCTTCACTCCTCCTCCTCCTCCTCTTCACTCCTCCTCCTCCTCCTCCTCTTCACTCCTCCTCCTCCTCCTCTTCACTCCTCCTCCTCCTCTTCACTCCTCCTCCTCTTCACTCCTCCTCCTCCTCCTCTTCACTCCTCCTCCTCCTCCTCCTCCTCCTGCGCACTCCTCCTCCTCCTCCTCTTCACTCCTCCTCCTCCTCCTCTTCACTCCTCCTCCTCCTCCTCCTCTTCACTCCTCCTCCTCCTCCTCCTCCTCCTCTTCACTCCTCCTCCTCCTCCTCTTCACTCCTCCTCCTCCTCCTCCTCCTCTTCACTCCTCCTCCTCCTCCTCTTCACTCCTCCTCCTCCACTCCTCCTGCGCACTCCTCCTCCTCTTCACTCCTACTTCTCCCCACTCCTCCTTTTCACTACCCCTCCTCACTCCTCCTCTTCACTCCTCCTCCTCTTCTCTTCACTCCTCCTCCACCACTCCTCCTCCTCCTCCTCCTCTTCTTCACTCCTCCTCCTCCTCTTCACGCCTCCTCTTCATTCCTCCTCCCCTATCCTCCTCCTACTGCTGACTCCTCCTCCTCTTCACTCCTCCTCCTCTTCTCTTCACTCCTCCTCCTCCACTCATCCTCCTCCTCCTCCTCTTCTTCACTCCTCCTCCTCCTCTTCACGCCTCCTCTTCATTCCTCCTCCCCCCCTCCTCCTCCTACCGCTGACTCCCTCCTCCCCCCTCCTCCTCCTCCTGCTGACTCCCTCCTCCTCGTCCCCGCCTCCTCCTGCTGTCTCCCTCCTTCTCCCCTCCTCCTCTTCTTCACTCTTCCTCCTCCTGCTGACTCCCTCGTTCTCCCCCCTCCTCCTCCTGTCCTCCTCTTCCTCTCCCCTCCTCCTCCCCCTCCTTCTCCTGCTAACTCCCTCCTCCTTCTCCCCCCCTCCTCCTCACTCACTCACTCCTCCCTTCACTCCCTCCTTCTCCTCCTGCTGACTCCATCCTCCTTCTCCCCTCTCCTCCTCACTCACTCCTCCTCACTTCCTACTCCTTCCCCCCTCCTCCTTCCCCCTCTCCACCTTGCTGCTGTTGACCCTCCTCTATGACATATGTAAAAAGGAACTGCAGGTGCTGGTTTAAAACGAAGATAGGCACAAAAGGCTGGAGTAACTCAGCGCGATAAGGAATGGGTGACGTTTCGGGTCGAGACCCTTCTTCCATGGCAGGGAAGGATTAGCTATACACACAAAATGCTGGAGTTTCAAAGGGGGGAATTTATCTCATCCCTATAATCCCTTCTTCCCTTTGCTTCCTGAAGGTACAGAAGCCAGAATGCATGCGCCATCAGACTCAGGTAAGCTCCTTACCAAAAATACTAGTATCTTTGCTCTTTACCCATTATTCAAATCGGGGGCCACGGAGCATTTTTGAAAGTAGTGGGGGCTGAGCAATCACTGATCACCGGCCTCGGGGGGAGGGTGTGAGAGGGGGTCCCACAGCAGGGTCTTTTTGAAATTTGATGTATTAAAATTATGTTTTAGTGCATTGTAGAAGTATGATTTCAATGTTTTTTTGTTTGAGGTATTTTTAATATATTAAATTGAAGATATTGAATTATGTGAGGTAGGGAAACTAGTAGAGTAGCTATGGATACTATGAGTTTCAAAGTAAAAGAAGTACTGACACTTTTGAAAAATATAAAAGTGGATAAGTCTCCAGGTCCTGACAGGATATTCCCTAGGACATGGAGGGAAATTAGTGTAGAAATAGCCGGGGCTATGAGAGAAATATTTCAAATGTCATTAGAAACGGGAATAGTCCCCGAGGATTGGCGTACTGCGCATGTTGTCCCATTGTTTAAAAAGGGTTCTAAGAGTAAACCTAGCAATGTAGACCGGTTAGTTTGACTTCAGTGGTGGGCAAATTAATGGAAAAGATACTTAGAAATAATATATATAAGCATCTAGATAAACAGGGTCTAATTAGGAACAGTCAACATGGATTTATGCCTGGAAGGTCATGTTTGACTAATCTTCTTGAATTTCTTTGAAGAGGTTACTAGGGAAATTGACGAGGGTAAAGCAGTGGATGTTGTCTATATGGACTTTAGTAAGGCCTTTGACAAGGTTCCTCATGGAAGGTTGGTTAAGAAGTTTCAACTGTTGGGTATAAATGCAGGAATAGCAAGATGGATTCAACAGTGGCTGAATGGGAGAAGCCAGAGGGTAATGGTGGATGGCTGCTTGTCGGGTTGGAGGCAGGTGACTAGTGGGGTGCCTCAGGGATCTGTGTTGGGTCCTTTGTTGTTTGTCATGTACATCAATGATCTGGATGAAGGGGTGGTAAATTGGATTAGTAAGTATGCAGATGATACCAAGATAGGGGGCGTTGTGGATAATGAAGAGGATTTCCAAAGTCTACAGAGTGATTTAGGCCAGTTGGAAAAATGGGCTGAAAGATGGCAGATGGAGTTTAATGCTGATAAATGTGAGGTGCTACACCTTGGCAGGACAAATCAAAATAGGGCGTACATGGTAAATGGTAGGGAATTGAAGAATACAGTTGAACAGAGGGATCTGGGAATAACCGTGCATAGTTCCTTGAAGGTGGAATCTCATATAGATAGGGTGGTAAAGAAAGCTTTTGGTATGCTAGCCTTTATAAATCAGAGCATTGAGTATAGAAGCTGGGATGTAATGTTAAAATTGTACAAGGCATTGGTGAGACCAAATCTGGAGTATGGTGTACAATTTTGGTCGCCCAATTATAGGAAGGATGTCAACAAAATAGAGAGGGTACAGAGGAGATTTACTAGAATGTTGCCTGGGTTTCAACAGCTAAGTTACAGAGATAGGTTGAATAAGTTAGGTCTTTATTCTCTGGAGCGCAGAAGGTTAAGGGGGGACTTGATAGAGGTCTTTAAAATGATGAGAGGGATAGACAGAGTTGATGTGGACAAGTTTTTCCCTTTGAGAATAGGGAAGATTCAAACAAGAGGACATGACTTTAGAATTAAGGGACAGAGGTTTAGGGGTAACATGAGGGGGAACTTCTTTACTCAGAGAGTGGCAGCAGTGTGGAATGAGCTTCCAGTTGAAGTGGTGACGGCAGGTTCGTTGGTATCATTTAAAAATAAATTGGATAGGCATATGGATGAGAAGGGTATGGAGGGTTATGGTATGAGTGCAGGCAGGTGGGACTAAGGGAAAAAAGTTGTTCGGCACGGACTTGAAGGGCCGAGATGGCCTGTTTCCGTGCTGTAATTGTTATATGGTTTAAGATAATGTAGAGCCTACATTAGAGGTAGGCACAGGTGATTATTGCTCGACCTCCAAAAACTGGGGGATAATAATACAAGCCATCCCTCCACCTCAAAAAATGGGGGGATATATCCCCCACCTACCGGGTACACCGGTCACCGGATGCCAAGTATCAGGGGAACCGGTTACCAGGGGAATCCGGGCGACAGGTCACTGAGGTACTGGTTACCGGGCACCCGCGTCCGCTCCGTTTATCGCTGTATTTCCGGGCGTATAGATGGACGGGGTGACGGCGGGACTGCCCCAGGAGTGGGGCTCAGGGTCAGTGAGACGGGGTGGCACACCTAGTACCCTATGACCCGAGGGAAGGCAGAGCACCCCAGGTGGGTGGTGGTACGCTGTGGTGGGGAAGTAGAGAGGGGTGTTGGGCAAGAGGGTTCTGTTGCGCTGGAGATCTTGGCAATCAGGGAGGTGTGGTTGGCACCAATATTGCTGCTGGAGTCGATGGGTGCAGTGGGTGGCGCCCATTTGGCCCATTGAGCCTAGCCCGTCTCTTTGAATGAGCGCCCTCCTAGGTCCCCTTTATGTGTAGGAAGGAACTGCAGATGCTGGTTTATACTGAAAATAGAAACAAAATGCTTGAGTAACCTCAGGCACTCTCCGTCGTCTCAGCGCATTCCATTCTCCAGGCCCTCATCCTCTCATCTTCACCATGGACGTCCAATCACTCTACTCCTCCATCCCCTACCAGGATGGTCTCAAAGCCCTCCGGTTCTTCCTCGACCAGAGGAGCAACCCATACCCGTCCACTGACGCTCTCTTCCTCCTAGCGGAGTTGGTCCTTACCCTCAATAACATCACGGTTGACTCCTTCCATTTCCTCCAAATACAAGGCGTAGCTATGGGCACACGCGTGGGCCCTAGCTACGCTTGCCTCTTTGTCGGGTACGTTGAACAATCCTTGTTTGCGGCATACCAGGGCCCCACCTGCGACCTCTACCTCTGTTACATCGACGACTGCTTTGGTGTCACCTCCTGCACCCACACACAATTGACTGACTTCATCCGTTTCACCACCAACTTCCATCCGGCACTCAAATACACCTGGACCATTTCCGACATTTGCCTACCATTCCTTGACCTCACCATTTCCATCGCAGGTGATACACTCCTGACCGACATCCACTATAAACCCACTGACTCCCACGGCTACCTGGACTACTCTTTCTCCCACCCTGCTTCCTGTAAGGACCATCCCATATTCCTAATTCCTCCGTCTACGCCGCATCGGCTCCCAGGATGAGGTGTTCCGCACCAGGGCATCACAAATGTCCTCATTCTTCAGGGAACGGAGATTCCCCTTCCCCACTATAGTTGAGGCTCACACCAGCGTCTCCTCCGTACCCTGCAACACTGCCCTCTCTCCCCATCCCCCCACTCGTAACAAGGGCAGTCACCCTGGTCCTCACCTTTCACCCCACCAGCCGGCACATACAACACATAGTCCTCCGCCAGTTTTGCCACGTCCAACGTGACCCCACCACTCGCCACATCTTCCCATCTCCCCCCCCCCCCTCACCCCCATCTGCCTTCCGCAAAGACCGCTCCCTCCTCAACTCCCTTGTTAATTCTTCCCTTCCCTCCCGCTCCACCCCTTCCCCGGGCACTTTCCCTTGCAACCGCGAGAGATGCTACACTTGTCCCTTTACCTCCCCCCTCCACTCCTTTCAAGGACCCAAGCAGTCCTTCCAGGTCTGACAGAGGTTCACCTACATCTCCTCCAACCTCATCTATTGCATCCGCTGCTCTAGATGCCAGCTGATCTATAACGGTGAGACCAAGCGGAGGCTTGCCGATCGTTTCGCCGAACACCTCCGCTCAGTCCGCAATAACCAACCCAACCTCCTGGTGGCTCAGCACTTCAGCTTCCCCTCCCATTCCGTATCCGACCTCTCTGTCCTGGGCCTCCTCCATGGCCAGAGTGAGCAACACCGCAAATTGGAGGAACAGCACCTCATATTCCACTTGGGGAGTCTGCATTCTCTTGGCATGAATATTGAATTCTCTCAATTCTGTTAACCCTTGCTGTCTCCTCCCCTTCCTACCTCTCCCTCAGCCCGCGGGCTCCTCCTCCTTTTTCCTTTCTTCCCCCTGCCTCACCCCACCCCCCATCAGTCTGAAGAAGGGTTTCAGCCTGAAACGTTGCCTATCTCCTTTGCTCCATAGATGCTGCTGCACCCGCTGAGTTTCTCCAGCATTTTTGTGTACCCCTGCTTGAGTAACTCAGTGGATCAGGCAGCATCTCTGAAGAAGGGTCCCGACCCGAAACGATACGTCACCCATTCATATTCTCCAGAGATGGTGCCTTACTGAGTTACTCCAGCATTTTGTGTCTATCTCCCCTATTGCCTTACCCTTCCTCCCAAACTTTTACAAGGTTTTCCCTTCAGTGCTAGGCCCAGCCCTCTTTGTGAATGGTCTCCTGAAGAGCTGTCTCTCCACTCTCTGCTGAGTTTGTCTCTGCCATTGCCTCTGGTGTGATCACCCGAAGTCCATGTTGCATGTCTCTTGAAACAACTTCTCCTTGTTTGTTCCACCACAGGATTGTGAACACGCTCTCAGTCTCATACTCCCCTCTCCTGCAACGTAAATAGCCCGAGAATCTATGCATGACTGAGACCCTTCATTGCTCACTCATTCTGGCTTCCCTATGAACTCTTGACATCCTTCCAGGTGTGAGATCTGAGGTGACCCTGGAATCTATCCGGGGTTTGCCAGCGTGTGTCATGGCTGCTCTGTGTGTTTTTTGTCCCTGATTCCCTTATAAATAGGAGCAGGAAGGTTGGGTTGTTCAGCAGCGTTCTCCAGTAGTCTGACCCCTTGATGTGCCCTCAGACCCCGGCCCCCTCCTCCCGTCGCTCGCTTCCAGACAGCTCCATGTGCGAGTGTGAGAAGCCTCTACTCTCCCTCCCTCCCCCCCCCTCACGCCTCACATTCACCGGCCTGCCGGCCCTCCCCAACCACAGTGAGTTGCTGACTCCCACCCCCCCTCCCGAAGTGTTACAGGTGTGGTTGGTGCTTCCTGCAGACACTGAATCATCCGTGTCGGTCACTAAAGTACATGTGCTGAGCTGGCCGCTAGCTCCCGGGGGAAATATTGCTAAAGAAGTGGGGGGCTGTGGCCCATGTTCATGTTCACAAGTGATAGGAGCAGAATTAGGCCATTCGGCCCATGAAGTCTACGCCTCCATTTAATCATGGCTGATCTATCTCTCCCGCTCAACCCCATTCTCCTGTCTTCTCCAGATAATCTCTGTCACCTGTACTAATCAAGAATCTATCTACCTCTGCCTTAAAAATATCAATTGACATATTCTGTTGACAGGCTTCTGGATTGTCCTTCTATAAGTTAGGGTACTGTTCAGTTCACTTCCGCCCCAATGAGGATATTGGACTTTGTCGAAGGAACTAGTGAGCTACAATGCATTATAATGCGGAGAAGAGTGTAGCCAGGGTGCGACTCATCCTTGATTATGCTGCTGGACCTTGCCGAGGCAGCGTGAGGTATAAATGGAGTCAATGGAAGGGAGGTTGGTTTGTGTGATGATCTGGAATGCTTTCGCAATTCGCTGCAATTTCTTGTGTGGGTGATTAATGGTTGGCGTGGGCTCAGTGGGCCAAATGGCCTGTTTCCAAATGGCGGTTCATAACCAGTTTCTCAAGTGAATTTGATGAATAATAAACGTTGGAGTATTTCCACCCAGGAGAGCAGGCCGCACCTTAGTTTATCTCAATTAGTCTCGTTGATGATGCAGTGGCCTTCAAATACTTCATGGTACATTATGACAACTTGCAATTCTCTCAACCTTTACTGTGAGAATTTGCATAGTGGATATAAATGCATCTCAGAAATATTAAGAATAAAGTTTAACAGCTTGATAATGAATCCCATTATGGGGGAGATCCAGTGTTTCAGTACTGTTTAGTTTAGGTTAGAGATACAGCGTGGAAACAGGTCCTTCGGCCCACCGAGTCTGCACCGATCCCTGCACACTAACACTATCCTACACACACTAGGGACATTTAACATTTCTACCAAGTCAATTGACTCACAGTCTAAGGATAAGGGGGAATTCCTTTAGGACCGAAATGAGGAAAACATTCTTTACACAGAGAGTGGTGAGTCTCTGGAATTCTCTGCCACAGAAGGTAGTTGAGGCCAGTTCATTGGCTATATTTAAGAGGGCGTTAGATGTGGCACTTGTGGCTAAAGGGATCAGGGGGTATGGAGAGAAGGCAGGTACGGGATACTGAGTTGGATGATCAGCCATGATCACATTGAATGGCGGTGCAGGCTCGAAGGGCCGAATGGCCTACTCCTGCACCTATTTTCTATGTTTCTATGTTTCTAAACCTGTAGTCCTTCTTTGGAGTGTGGGAGGAAACCAAAGATCTTGGAGAAAATCCACGCAGGTCACGGGGAGAACGTATAAACCCCCTACAGACAAGCTCCCATAGTCAGGATCGAACTCGGCTCTCTGGCTCTGTAAGGCAGTAGCTCTACTGCTGCTCCACCGTGCCGCCCAGTGCTTGTACTGAAAATAAAAGTGATCCTTGGTTGCGTAGGCTAAATGCGCAATACAGTATTGTGTATGTATTGAAGTTTACTTATGCAATGCAGATCCATTGACTTCCCAACATTTCAATGAAGTGTGTTCCATTGTAACCACTGAAAGGTTACACCAGAAGGTAATATTAAAGGCTGACAATGCAAGAATCTAGTCTAGTTAAATGTAGTTGTTCGTGTTTTTTTTTGTATTGTTTGTAACTGTGTATATGTGGGGGTGGTGGGGGTGGTGGGGAACTTTTAAATCTCTTCCCTGCACGGGAGACCCGACTTTTTCCCTGTCGGGTCTCCGTTGTCGTTGGGGCCTAGCACCGTGGAGCGGCCTCCGACCGGGACAACCTTGGGGGTCCAGTCACTGAGCCTTACTCCGAGGCCGGCCAGCCCCACGATGGTAAGTCCGCAGCTCCAGTCATGGAGCTGCGGACTTACCATCGTGGGGCTGGCCGGCCTCGGAGCGTGGGGAGCGGTGGTGGCTCGCTGCTGTGGCCCGACTCCACAGCTCCAGCTGCAGCTGCAGACCGGTGGACTGTCGGGATATCGGGAGCTCGCGGTCCGGGTGGGAGACCGCTTTCCGGAGGTCCCGCAACACAGCTTCTCCACCCTTTGTCGTGGGGTTGGAACTACCTGGAGCAGGGCCGTACATCGCCCGGCGCAGCTTTCATGGCCGCGGGACATTCCAGTGCCCACCGGGGGCTCCAACGTTGTGACTTTTGGGCCTGGAGCGGGACCGTACATCGCCCCGCGCGGCCTCAATGGCTGTGGGACGTAACATCACCCACCTGGGGCTTCGACCTCGGGAGAGAAATGGTGCGGGGGAGAGAGAAGACTTTGCCTTCCATCACAGTGAGGAGGAGATTCACTGTGATGGATGTTTGTGTGAATTGAATTGTCTGTGTGTTTTTTTATGAATTGTTCTGTTGTATGGCTTGTAGAAATAGAGTTTCGTTCGAACCTCTCTGAGGTTCGAATGACAAATAATAAAATCAAATATTAAAAAAAAAAATCAAACAATAAAAATAGTACCATACAAGTGTCATACAGTAGATACCCAAATAGAATAGAGGAAGAGAGGCAAATTGCTGATGGATCGGGACACAGAGGAGGAGAGGTGAAAGTGGAAGTTGCATTTTCCTTTTCTCAAACATAAAGTGCTTGAACCCTCAGTAGGTCGAGCACCATCAGCAGAAAACATGTAGGAAGGAACTACAAATGCTGGTTTATACCGAAGATAGATACAAAATGCTGGAGTAACTCAGCGGGTCAGACAGCATCTCTGGACAAAAAGAATAGGTGACATTTCAGGTCGGATCCCTTCTTCAGACTGGGGCTGCAGTCTATGTGACAGCAGCATCTATGGAGAGTCTGCCCCAGTCTGAAGAAGGGTTCTGACACAAAATGTCACCTATTCCTATTCTCCAGAGAAGCTGCCTGACTCGCTGAGTTCCTCCAGCATTTTGTGTCTTCTCATCAGTAGAAAGGTGAGAAAACAAGTTTTGCAGAGAAGAGTTCCAATGAAAGGTCTTTGATCTGAAGCATCGACCAGGCTTCCTCCCCCCAGATGCTGAGTCCCTCCATCAATCCCTGTTTCTGGTTCTAGTTTCCAGCATCTGCATTTATTTTGCTACAGTTTTGATTCTGGAACTTTACTTTGAAAGGAAGAGTTCGCGGTAGACGACTGTTGTTTAAAAAAAAGGGGGCTTGGTCAGTCACTGAATGTCATGCCTCATCAGATAATTGGCCAGTTCATCCCAGGGCATGGTTGTGATTTAAGGTGTTGCAAGGGCCGATGGAGCAAAAACAAACGGCCTCTCATTGGCGGCTGTTATATTAAGATTACTGTAATCTCTCGACCTCAGAATTCTTTTCGCATTTACTAAAAATTCCCAATCAGGACTTCTTCACAGCTGACAGCAATTCAATTGCTGCCTTGTTGTAACAAGGCGACACTGGTGCAGTGGTAGAGTTGCTACCTTACAGCGCCAGAGTCCCAGGTTTGATCCTGCCTACGGATGCTGTTTGAACGTTCTCCCTGTGACTGTAGGGGTTTTCTCTGGGTGTTCCAGCTTCCTCCAACACACCAAAAATATACAGGGTTGTAGGTTGATTGGCTTCTGTAAAATTATAATTGTCCCTAGTGTGTAGGATAATGCTAGTGTATGGGGTGATTCCTGGTTGGCACGGATTCGGTAGGCCAAAGGGCTTGTTTCCATACTGTATCTCCAAAACCTCCAAAAACAGGGGAAGATACCTGTCTAATAGTGGAGACACAAGCGACTGCAGAGGCTGGAATCGTGAGCAAAACACAAAGTGCTGGAGGAACTCATAGAGTCAGGCAGCATCTGTGGAGGGAATGGATAGGCAACATTTCGGGTTGGGACCCTTCTTCGGACTGATTATAATGTGGGAAGAGAAAGCTAGAAAAGGGGATGGAACAAATCCTGGCATGTGAGAGGTGGATACAGGTTTAGTTCAGTTTTGTTTAGTTTCATTTAGAGACACAGCGCAGAAACAGAACATTTGACCCACCGAGTCTACACCGACCAGCGATCCCTGCACGCTAACACTATCCTACACACACCAGGGGCAATTTACATTTTTACCAAGCCAATTAGCCTATAAACCTGTACATCTTTGGAGTGTGGGAGGAAACAAGAGCATCAGATAGAAATCAGAGGTGCAAAGGGACTTGGGAGTGCTGCCGCAGGATTCCCCAAAAGTTATTCTGCAATTAAATAGACATTCGGTGCAGTAGGCCATTCGGCCCTTCGAGCCAGCACCGCCATTCACTGTGATCATGGGTGATCATCCACAATCAGTACCCTGTTCCTGCCTTCCCCCCATATCCCTTGACTCAGCTATCTTTAAGAGCTCTATCTAACTCTCTCTTGAAAGCATCCAGATAATTGGCCTCCACTGCCTTCTGAGGCAGAGAATTCCACAGATTCACAACTATCTGGGTGAAAAGGTTTTTCCTCATCTTCGTTCTAAATGGCCCACTCCTTATTCTTAAACTGTGGCCCCTGGTTCTGGACTCCCCCAACATCGGGAACATGTTTCCTGCCTCTAGCGTGTCCAATCCCTTAATAATCTTATATTTCAATAAGATCCCCTCTCATCCTAAATTCCAACGTACACAAGCCCAGTCTACTCCATTCATTCAACATATGACAGTTCCGCCATCCCGGGAATTAACCTTGTGAACCTACGCTGCACTCCCTCAATAGCAATAATGTCCTTCCTCAAATTTGGAGACCAAAACTGCACACGATACTTTAGGTGTGGTCTCACTGGGGCCCTGTACAACCTCTTTGCTCTAATAAACTCCTCTTGTTATGAAGGCCAACATGCCATTCACTTTCTTCACTGCCTGCTTGCTGTACCCGCATGCTTACCTTCAGTGACTGATGAACAAGGACACCCAGATCTCATTGTATTTCCCCTTTCCTAACTTGACACCATTCAGATAATAATCTGCCTTCCTTTTCTTGCTGCCAAAGTGGATAACCTCACATTTATCCACATTAAACTGTATCTGCCATGCATCTGCCCACTCACCCAACTTGTCCAAGTCACTCTGCATCCTCATAGTCGAATCGGTAGTAAAGAAAGCAAATGGAATGCTAGCATTTATTTCGAGAGGGCTTGTATATAAAAACAGGGATATAATGCTGAGGCTCTATAAAGTGCTGATCAGGCCGCATTTGGAATGTTGTGAGGAATTTTGGGCATCATTTCTGAGGAAGGATGTGCTGGCTCTGGAGTGGGTCCATAGGTGGTTTACAAAAATGATCCCAGGAATAGGTAGGTTAACCTATGATGAGCGTTTGACGGCACTGGGCCTCTACTCACTGGAGATCAGATGAATGAGGGGGGACCTCATTGAAAATTACAGAATAGTGGAAGGCTTGGATAGAGTGGATGTGGAAAGGATGTTTCCACTAGTGGGAGTTGGACGTCGGTCGAAGGCGGCAACTCTACCGCTGCGCCATCGTGCAGACCGATGAGGGAAGGTTGATTGGCAGATAGGTGGAGTAAGTGACAATGGCTGGAGATGAAAATGAGACAAAAGGATATCATGTAAGGAGAAAAGAGGAGTGAAATAAACGTAAAGCCAGAAGGAAACATAAAACAGATAGGTGGAAGTTGATGGGGGAGGGGAAAGAGGGGGGGGTGGAAGAAAAGGGAAAATAGAGAGATTAGGTTGGTTATTGCGAACCAACCAGAGGTGTTGGGCGAAGCGATCGCCAAGCCTACGCTTTGTCTCACCGAAATAGAGCAGCTGACACCTAGAGCAGCTGATGCAATAGATGAGGTTGGAAGAGGTGCAGATGAACCTCTGCCGTATCTGGAAAGACTGCTTGGGTCCTTGGATGGAGTCAAGGGGGGTGTTAAAGCGACAAGTGTTGCATTTCCAGCAGTTGCAAGGGAAAGTGCCAGGAGAGGGGGTGGTTTGGGTGGGATGGGAAGAATTGACCAGGGATTTACGGAGGCGGCGGTCTCTGCGGAAAGCCGAAAGGGGAGGAGATGGGAAGATGTGGCCAGTGGTCGGATCCTATTAGATGTGGCGAAAATGTCGGAGGATTATCTGTTGTGTTAGACAAAAATGGTGGAGATACTCAGCCGGTGAGGCAGCATCTATGGAGCGAAGAAAATAGGTGACGTTTTGGGTCGAGACCTGTGACAAGGATAAAAGTCAGGGATTGAATAAGTAAATAACCTCTACTGAGAAAAGTGAAATAAGTTTTCTGTGGTAATTAAAATCCACTGTTGCCGTGCACTAAATCCTTATTCTTCCATTATTTTCTCGGTTTAAATATTTAATTTTTAAATTCCACAACAGCTGATACTGAACAACGGAGTCCAATTGCAGTTACACCCATCAATAAAATCACCCTGATTCAAGAATGATAGAGAGCTGGGCTCCAAGCTAAAGATTTATTCCTATCACAGAATGTTGGGATAATACCAGAATAACAGGTTAATATTCAGAAGATTGACACAAAAAGCTGGAGTAACTCAGCGGGATAGGCAGCATCTCGGGAGAGAATGAATGGGTGACCCTTGGTCGAGACCCTTCGTCAGACTGGTCTGAGGAGCGGTCCTGACCTAAAACGTCACCCATTCCTTCTCTCCTGAGATGCTGCCAGTCCCGCTGAGTTATTCCAGCTTTTGTGTCTATCTTCGGTTTAAACCAGCATCTGCAGTTCCTCCCTACAGGTTAATAGCCAGTGCTTTATAAAGCGTTGAATTTAGCCAAAGACAAAACTAGTTAATTAATCCTGACCAATATTAAACCCACGATACGACCACAAATTAAAAAGATCACACTGCAAAAGCCCACCATGGCAGTATTTTCACCACCAATTTAGTAAAGCAGTTTCATACACTGGACAATTTGAATACAGTTTGCTGCTGCACCAAATTGCTTGAATGTTAGAACCAAGACACTAATGGATAATCTTGAGCATGTGCTCATGTATAAAGTATATAAAGCTGCAGATCATGGATATAAATGAATGTCAAACAGATCCAGCTCCATCTGAATGCAGGATCTCATACAATGAACAATGCAATTGATTCAACATATAAACCTTACAATGCATGATCCACATGAGTTACACTTGGCAGTCGCTGATCATACCGGGCCACCGCAAATTTTCCGGCACCTTCTTTAATCCGGACAAAATTATGAGCGTGCCCTTAATATCCCACCTGGAAGTCCCCCCAAAAAATGTGGCACCTAGGCCGGGTCTCGACCTCATCGGGGCTTCCGCAGCCGATTGGCGGGTGAAATTTGCCCCCCTGCGGCCGGGGCTCTGGATGATGGTTGTGCGCATGTGCAGGGGGAGGATGTGCAGGCCATGGTTGTGCGTATGTGCAAGGCGGCGGTTGAGGAGTGGCCGGAGAGGGAAAACTCGGCGGCCCGGACACGGATGGCGGGTGGAGACGGAGAGTGGCAGCGAGAGAGACAGAATGAGATAGAGAGGGGGCCAAGCCGGGCAAAATGACACGGATTTTAGGTTACCCAGCGGGACTTTTGGTGGCCATTGGCACGCGGGCAACCGTTAATTTCGAGCCCTGCTATGAGGTCATTAGTTGTTCAGGACTGCTCTCTAGTTGTGGTAGGATGATGCAGTTGCCTGACCACAGCTGGGAAGAAACTGTCCCTGAATCTGGAGTTGTGCGTTTTCACACTATTATATCTTTTGCCTGATGGGAGAGGGGGGAAGAGGGAGTGGCCAGGGTGTAGGAATGTTACAAAACTTACCTTCAGTGGTGCTGCAGTTCTGTCACTTGACGTGTGCGCGACTTTGGCGCCCTTGGGGGGGGGGGGCGGGGGCGGAGGCGGAGGGGGGGCGGGGTTAAAATGCAGTTCTTTCCATTGCCACCGGAATTATATTTTCTCGGAGTGCGATCTATTTCTGGAGATTCGTACCGACTGCCGGTAAGTTCTTTTTTTTTTTTTAAATAGCCCGACTATTTCAGCTCTGCAGTAAAATAAAAATTAGCTCCTAATGCTGTGAACGCCGACAACGGGCACCGATTTTACGTAGGGGGCAGGTAAGTGAAAGCTGTTTATTTTTTCATGTAAACTTTTTTAGATGACTTTAATCAATATTTCATGTTGCGAAACGATGATTTAGTCCCCCGACGAACCAGCAGAATTTTCTCTGCCGATATTGGGTTTAACAAAATTATGAGCGTGCCCTTAATATCCCACCTGGAACGTTTTTTGGAACATTGGGTTTTCAACCGCAACGTTCCAATACATTGCGTTCCAGAAAATCCCACTCGCAAGATGTTTAAAATGGCCATTATTTTATGGGCATTAAACACTAAATTTCTTCAATTTGGCCTATGAATTCATAACAATGAGATTTAAAAATCATGTTATATTGTGAATTCTTGTGTAAATGTTATTTGGACACTTAGGCTTTAAAAAAAATGTTAATATTTTCTTAAGAAATGGATAGATGTTTAGATCTAGTAATTGAATTTTGTAATTAGCTACATTTGGGTAACTAACTAATTATATGCTTTAATTTCAGGTCATCCAAGTAAAATTGTGTCATATTAGTTTCAGGATGCTTCAATCTATAATATCTGAAAATTTATTTCAGTTCTCTTAATTTTTAAGAAAGTTATGGGCTTTTGACTGTCCTCAATCACAACTTTTGTGTTAAGTCAATGGAAGGCCAATGGGGAACAAGATGCTAATGTCCGAGTATGAAAATGGCCATAACTTTTGATATGAAAGTGAATTAAGTGTCAAATTAAACTTCTTTGCATGCTTTATCTGATGGAATAAATTGCAGACTTGATTTATAAAATCTCAAAATTTTGTAACATTGCTACAGGGTGCGACTCGTCCTTGATTATGCTGCTTGCCTTGCAGTGATATAGTAAGGTTCCACACAGGAGTGTGGTCAGCAAGATTCCAGCACATGAAATTGGGAGTAATATACTGATGTGAATTGAGACCTAGTTATTGGGCAGAAAGTAAAGATTCTTCTTCGGTTGGCAAATAATGACTAGTCGGGTACACTGGGGATTGGTGCTTGGACTAAACCTTTTCAAGATATAGATAGATCAAATATTTGGCTATGGGACCAAATGTGACATTTCCAAATCTGCTGATGATACCAAACTATATAACATTGTGAGTATGGAGATGGGCGTAAAGAGGATATAGATGAGCAGTTAGGCTGGGCAAGAACATGGCAAACATATTGTAGACAGTATGAAGCAATCCACAGATTTAAAAAGTGTGTAGAAAGGAACTGCAGATGCTGGTTTATACTGAAGCTTGACGCAAAGTGTTGGACTAACTCCGGGAAGTTACCCATCCTTTTTATCCCAAGATTCTGCCTGGTCCACTGAGTTACTCCAGCACTTTGTGTACGACCACAGCTTTACAAACTTTGGTTGGGCCACATTTGGAGTATCGGTGTAGTTCTGGTTGCCCAATTACAGGAAATATGGGGAGGGCACTGAAGAAGTTTATCGGGATATTGCCTGGTTTAGAATGTATTAGCTATGAGGAGAGGCTGGGCATACATTGTTTATTTTCTCCAGAGCATTAGAGGACAAGATAAAAGTTCATAAAATCATGAAATGCATAATTAGGATAGACTATCAGAACCTTTCCACAAGGGTGGAAATGTCAAAGATGAGAGGGCAGAGATTTAAGGTCGGGGGGGGAATGTTTAACGTGCAGGACAGGTTTCAGCAAATTCACTGCCTGGGCTAGTGGTGGAAGCAGATCTGATAATGGTGTTTAACAGTCCTTTAGATAGATACATGGATATGCAGGGAATGGATGGCTATTCCCATGAGCACTAGCTCTACTCAACAGCCAAAAGTCTGTGGCCTCTTTTTACTCTGGTACTTTATTTTCACATGGTTAAATTATAATGTTTTATTTTTTATTGTTTGCTGTACAGTATATTGTGTTTTTACCATGTGTGAGCAAAGCACCGTCAAATTCCTTGTATGTATACATACATGGTCAATAAAATGTTATTCTGATTCTGAATCTGTTATGGATCACGTGTAGGCAGAGGAAATGAATTGAACTTGGTATCATGTTTGGCACAGACATTACAAGATGAAGGGCCTGATCTTGTGCTGTACTGTTTTATGTTCCATGTGGTGTATAAGTCAGAATTGCCTATTGGGTTTTAAATGGCAGGACAATGGGTATTTTTGGAAAAGACAAAGAGGTATGTTTGTGCAGAATCCAGTGATAGCTAATACACAGGTACAGAAAGGCATTGGGGGAAAAAAATAATTATGGCAGCTTTTATTATGACGGCACTTGAATACAGAAGTAAGGAAGCATTTCTACAATTGTGTAGGAATTTGTCGAGAATGCACATGAAGTACAGTGCACATTCTTGCAGAGAATGTATTTGCCATGAAGTTTCAATTAGAGAGTGCAGTGAAAAATCAATAGACTGCTTCTAGGGATAATGGGTTTGGTGTGTGAGGCCAAACTACAGGGCTGCATAGTGGGGCAGCATTAGAGCTGCTGCCTTTCAGCACCAGATACCTGAGTTTGATCCTGGCCTCCGGTGCTGTCTGCGTGGAGTTTGCACATTCTGCTTGAACATACCAAAGATGTGCGGGTGTTTGGATTAATTGGCCTCTGTAAATTGCCTCAAGTGTGTTGGGAGTGGATGCAAAAATGGGATAACTAGTGTGAACGGGTTGGCATGGATTCGGTGGGCTGAAGGGCCTGCTTCCATGCTGTTTCTCTAAACCTTATGAATGCTCAAGAGTTGAGGAGAACTTGTCAAAGCCTACAAAATTCATAAGGGCACTACTTACTGGATGAGGAGAGGATGAATCCCCTAGCATGAGGAGTTTATGACTAGGAATCAGAATACTTTATTGTCACATGTGACTAGGCATAGTGAAATTCTTTGCTTACATACACAATGTATACAAATAGCAGCCACCTACGGCCCTGACAAAGATACAATGCACGCCGGCTCCTCCTTTTGTGAGAGGTAGTCTCTTTAGGAATGGGATGAGGATAAGTCTCTCCACTCAGTGTGTTTTCATTTTGCTATCCAAGGGACTGTGGAATATCAGTCATTGAATTCATTTCAAGCTGTAATCAATAGATTCCAGAATACTGAGGGTATCAAGGGTTGGGGGCAGAGTGCAGGTCAATGGTGCTGAAGCAGAAGATCAGGCATCATCCTGATGAATGATGGAGCAAATGCAAAGGTCTGGGTAGCTACTCCTGCTACTGTTGTTATGGTCTTAACAGCGTTTTCAGGCTGATGACATCAACCTCTTGCCGAGATGTGCGCAGTCCATTTGCAGGGTTAGTTCTTGCCGTGTGTGTTAATTGTGCAAGCCAGCAGGCAGAACTGAGGTGAAACACTGCCAGCATTAGGCGCAGCTGAAGATAGACACTAAGAACTGGAGCAACTCAGAGAGTCAGACAGCATCTCTGGCGAAAAGGAATAGGTGAATTTTCCGGTCAAGACTGAATAAGGTTCTCGGCCCGAAAAGTCACATATTCCTTTTCTCCAGAGATGCTGTCTGATTCGTTAAGTGTCTATTTTCGGTTTAAACCAGGATCTGAAGTTACTTCCTACACACCAGGCACAGCTAACGTGGATTAATCGAGTTTCATGTTCTCCACATTTTCTTTCAGGTACAATCCCTAATGGCCCCATTTTTTAATTCTCTACAGCTCATCACTTCTACTGGTTTTGAAAGGCTACTCCTGCGCACTCTTGTTTGAAAACCAGACCATTTGCTCATCGTCTAAGCTGTTTCACAGCTGGGAATAGTTGGGGCCCACATTTCTGCTTCAACCACTTCCTGTGGCAGGCCAAATATTTTCTGCAAATGTTAGTAATTATCATTTGCATTACCATCTGGTGCGGGGATTATGAGCCACAAATTGCAAGCTTTCGCAATTTTAATTTCTATTTCTATTATCAAAGATGTTGACCATGATAATAACGTCCTCATCGTTGTGGCGTCCCTGCAACATTCTGGATCCAATTTTGTGACACCATTGTCCAATGCAGTAAACAAGATGATTAATGCCAGTTTATAATGGGCAAAGTTCTGTGGTGTTCGCTGTTTTTTTTTTTGTTTTGTAGATAACAGGGGAGTAAAACAGTCACTCCCTGAGATATGTTACACTGCTAGTGTGATAATACCATTGCAGTTATGCACTGATTACCTGGCCCCCTTCAGCCACTGGTGTTAACCCCCAGCCGGGCTTCAATCTGCTCTTCACACCCATCAAGAAAACTGCTTAGAAATAAGGAACACGAAAGGAAAAATGCAACAAATTTTTCTATGTTATTTCTGCAGTATGTTTCTAAATAGCAAAGTACAAGAGAGGGCAGGAAGAAAGATTACCTGGAATTGTTAAATTCAGTATTGTGCCTCTGGCAGTAAGGTACCTAGACAAGAATTGGTCCCTGAGATTGAGCATTGTTGGGTTAATCCTGACCCGCCAAATTCCTCCAGCACTCTGTGTCTTTTTAGTAGACCAGCATCTGCAGTAGAAATAAGGAACTGCAGATGCTGGTTTACCAAAAAACAACACAAAGTGCAGGAGTAACTCCCTTATCATGGTGTCTATACACTGTAAATGGCTAGATTATAATCATGTATTGTCTTTCTGCTGACTGGATAGCACGCAACAAAATCTTTTCACTGCGCCTCGGTACACGTGACAATAAACTAAACTGAACTAACTCAGCAGATCAGGCAGCATCCCTAATCTGAGATCCATGACCATCCCAGCCTCTGAAGATGGATCCTGACCTGAAACATCATCAATCCATGTTCTCCGAGAATGCTGCCTGACCCGATGACTCACTCCAACACTTTGTGTCTTTTTTGTAAACCAGCATCTGCAGTACAAATTAGGAACTGCAGATGATTTTTTACAAAAGCATCTTTTACAAAATGTTTTTTTACGAAAAAAAATTTCTACTACAATAAGGGTCTCGACCCGAAACGTCGCCCATTTCTTCTCTCCAGAGATGCTGCCTGCCCGCTGAGTTACGCCAGCATTTTGTGCCTACCTTCGATTTTAACCAGCATCCCCAGTTCTTTCTTACACATTGCCTTCCCCTCTTCCTATCTCATTCTGGTTTCCAAAGATCCTATAGCAAGCAAGATAGTCCACTCCTGCTAAATGCAATGGGCTGTAGTACGCAACGGAATGGAACATGGGCCATTTCTTCATCCATTTCAGTAACCCGACCCGACTTTGTATATCCCTCTCGCTGTTTAATCAGCGTTGCGGGGGAACAGTTTGCATGTGTGATATAGGGTTAGATTCATAATTCTGTTAAATTTTGTTAAAGATTAATATGTTAACAAATTATGATTCTGTTAATTGTCTTTGTTTTTTTTAAACTTTTCTTTTTAAATGGCTCATGTGCGGTGTTTAAGTTGATTTTTGTATTACACTCTGTATTTCATCTAATCACACTGTTCAGAACTGCGATATTTGGAAAAATAATAGCAATATGAAGATTCCAGTTGCTCTACTCTCGGAATGTTCCTTAATGTTCCTTAATGATTTTTTGTGTCTATGGAATTGTTTTTCAACAATAAAATGGGTTTGGCCTTCCCAGAGAGTGGAATGAGATATGTCTGAAATGGTCGGGGTTATCTAAATGAAGTATTTAAAAAAAATAAAATAGTAAGATTAAACAAGAACTTACCAGTTTGAAGTTTGATCTTTATTTTATGAGGAGTTGCGATGAGGGATTTCGTGAAGACCCCGCCAGGCACGCATGCGCAACATTGTTCAAAGCAGTGGTGTGGAATCACAGATAACAACAATGACTGAAGATAGTAAGATTTAAGAGAACTAACATACCAGTTGAAATTATGATAGAGGGTTGGGAGCGGAGGGCACAAAATCCCTCATCGCAACTCCTCATAAAATAAAAATCAAACTTCAAACCGGTAAGTTCCTGTTTAATCTTACTATTTTACTTCGGAGTCACGTGAGTGACTTCGTGAAGATTTCAAAGCTCTGTGATTACATGCCCTGGATCACGTCCATGCTCACACACTGCCCTAATTACTGATGGAGGAAGTATGTTAATGTTTTTCAGACTTGAACAAGCTGAAAAATAATAACATTTGTTAATACAACAATAACCCCCTGAAATCAGGGACAAACGTTTAGGGAACAGCACTTAAACTGAATCCGCCAACGTTGCGGGAGCGGCTACAAGTCAGTTATAAAACCGCTGAAATGTAGATTCTCTGGCCCAGCTCGCTATTGCAAGGACATAATCCATGAACACCTCCATGGTCCTTGCCACTGACATGGATGCAGCCCTGGTAGAATGACATTTAAAATGTTAGTGTCTTACCTGCTGCACCGAATACCACCTTGAGTCATCTGGAGATAGTCTGCACGATCATCCTGTGACGTGGGTTTCCATGGCTGAAACAGACCCTTTTCCATATACCTGATGCCCATTTTCAGACCTGTAGTCCCAGGTCTGTGTAGTTTAAGCAACTTTTCTATAAAGAAGTTACTTTATTATGGGTCGATCATTATATCCAGGTTTAATTCCTGTAGAGTCTTGACCCGTTGTGCTGTGTTCAGTGCCATTACCATCACCACTTTGAAGGTGAGTAAGTCCAGTGGTAAATCCTTCATAGGCGACCAGCTCTTGAGTAGGGTCAACACTACCTCCAATTTCAGGTAATATAATATCATGGTCGGGGAGGGATGGATAGACCATACCCCTCATAGGGTACACAAAAGGCTGGAGAAACTCAGCGGGTGCAGCAGCATCTAAGGAGCGAAGGAGATAGTCGATGTTTCGGGTCGAGACCCTTCTTCAGACTCGTTAGGGATCAGGGAAACGAGAGATATAGACGGTGATGTGGAGAGATAAAGAACAATGAATGAAAGATATGCAAAAAAGTATCGATGATAAAGGAAACAGGCCATTGCAAGCTGTTTGTAGTGTGAAAATGAGAAGCTAGTGCAACTTGGGTGGGGGGGAGATAGAGAGAGAGGGAATGCCAGGGCCCGAGGGCTGAGGGAGAAGTGGGAAGGGGAGGAGGCAGCAAGGGTTAACAGAATTGAGGAAATTCAATGTTTAAGCCCAGAGGATGCAGACTCCCCAAGCGGAATATGAGGTGCTGTTCCTCCAACTTGCGGTGTTGCTCACTCTGGCCATGGAGGAGGCCCAGGACCGAGAGGTCGGATACGGAATGGGAGGGGGAGTTGAAGTGCTGAGCCACCGGGAGGTCGGGTTGGTTAATGCAGACCGAGCGGAGGTGTTCAGGGAAACGATCGCCAAGCCTCCGCTTGGTCTCACCGATATAGATCAGCTGGCATTTGGAGCAACGGATGCAGTAGATGAGGTTGGAGGAGGTGCAGGTGAACCTCTGTCAGACCTGGAAGGACTGCTTGGGTCCCCGAAAGGAGTGGAGGGGGGAGGTGAAGGGACATACCCCTCATAGTTTGGATACCAGCTGGTGAGATCCCACTCCAATCTTTAAATAGGATGACAGTGCACTCCTGGCACTGTATACAGCACTGTAACTGAGGGACTCATCATAATGAAGACCCGTGAGGATGCCAGCACCTTGGAGATCATAGCAGATATGTAGATGGTCTAGGTCCGACTACAGAAACCTCCCATATCCTTATGTAGGTGAGGTACTGCTTCCTAGTGGACTCTCTCTGCACGATGCTGTTTGACGTCCATGGTCCTTTATGTTGCAGAGCCTGGTTGCATTTTCTGCAGCACCTGTCTGATGAAGCAGAATGGGGAAAGCATAGAAAAACGCATTTCCCTCCCAATATAGTGAGAACGCGTCCATCGCCACTGCCCCAGGATCTGGTTCTCAAGAGACATATGTTGGTATCCAATGGCTCAACCTGGACGCAAGGAGGTCGATATCTGGTGTTCCATATTAGGCTATAATTTTAGCAGATATTTGGAGGTTCAAATCCACTTGATGTTGTTATTAAATACTTGTGACCTGGTGCCGCCACTATATTGAGCTTAACCAGAAGGTACGCAGCAGAACCCAAATATTTATTTCAATTCACCAGAGCCAAATTAATGTTTCCAATTCATCACAAAATATTGACTTGACACCACCCATAAGGTTTAATATGCCACCTCAGTGGTATTATTTTGAAGACGAACATCCATATGCTGCAGATTAGTGCATTAAGCCCGCAGCCCTTGACACGCTCCCAACATTTTTAAACAGTTTATTCCTTGTGATTGAAGAGAAGTAGACTCATGCAAATCCTATCTACCGCCCCAAATGGAATGGTGTCGGTAGTTCCCCAGCCCTTGGCGCTTGCGTCGGTTTGTAACACGACTAATGGGTTTGATGTAATGATGGGATTTAACAATCACAACCATTGCTAATCCACCAATGTAGCTCAATTTATGCTTCGATTGGCAGCTGCATAGGCTCGTAAATGTCCAGCATTCGCTTTTAACGCCGAGATATTTGCTTTTTCCCAAGCTTTGATAGCGTAACGGCCCAAATTATGTGGCTGGAATGTAGGTACAAGTTTACCAATTACCTTAGCAGCATGTCTAAAGTCAGTTCCCTGGCACAAGTAAGGCTGTTACTTGCGTCTATTATGTCTATTGCTCTGTTCCCTGGGATAGTGACAAACAGAGCCCCAGAATGTATGTAACCTCCCTCCTACTTGTGAGGTTATGCATGCAGTACTTCCAAGAGACCCAGACCCCCTTACCTCCATGGTTACCGGCGGGCCTGACGTTCTGGTTTCTGGTGTTCTGTAATTGCTGGGTGCTGCTCGATCACCTCAGTAAATCCCTGCTCCTGCAGCTGGTGTGTGGTGAGGTAGTCTATGCTGGCCCTGCCCGAAACAAGGCTTCTGCTGTTGGGGAGCTGGTGGCGGATATGTTCTTGATGGTCTTCCGGCTGCTCCCCCCCCCCCCCCCCCCCCGAGGATTGGAGGATAAGGCTGTCTTCGGTAAATCTGCACCCTTGACGATCATGGTGGTTTCATCAGCCCCACGGTTTTGGCTTCCTCATCAAGTTCTTTTACCTGCTTAGGCAGGTCCTCCCCAAACAGCTGTCTTGGTGGTGTGGTGGAGGTACGACCCAACCCAGCGAATTTAGGGTTAAGGTTGGGCCGGATGGAGCTCTGACTAAAACAGTTTATTTCGAAGTGTGCTACACAGGAGGGCTAGAGCATCCTGCTGCTCTGCGGATACACCTGCCCCATCGAGGGTCCCGGCGAGCGCCGTGATGCCCGACGGCAACAGCTTCAGAATTTTCTGCATCTTAACGTCTTGTGCCCTCGCACCGGAACTGATGTTCCCTCAGATGGCTGAGTTGACCGTCGGGACGTTCAGGGTAACAAAATTTCCAGGATCCTTGTACTTCTCCATGGTTTCTGAAAGTACCTGGTCTTGGAGCTGGTGTGTCGTCAGGAAATTGATATTTACTGCCAGTGTAGGGTGCAGCGGTTCCCCTGAAAATACAGGCTTCGGATATTTTGACACTACCTCCAGCATTTCTTCTTCTGGATCTAGAGCAGTGGGCTCTTCTGCTGCCGCTTCTTCGTCAAATCGGCCATCTGTTGACTCCTAGCACTGCCGACGGATGAAGGTGAGATTGAAGGTGGCGGCATGATCCGACTCCCAGACCGCTGAGACTCCCGCTCTTGCCGATCCAGGTCCCGCTGATACAGTTGCTCCACCATTAGCTCCATCCTAGCCATGCGACCGCTGCCGCTACACGCGGACAACAGGCCGACTTCCCCAGGCTCTCCTGAGACACTGGGGCTTCTACCAGTGGGTCACACCTCATCAAAGTGCGCTGATAGGTCGTCGTCAGCAGCCGCTCCTGCGGGGCTGTACGACTCCCGCACGGACATACCGCTAGTCCGCCGTCGTTTGGACATAAGCGGCCCCTCTGCCTGGTGGGAAGGGAGAGGGAATGAGTCGGTGCCGGTTCCCATAGCCAGCTCCCCGCTGTCCGTGCAGGCTTGCCGTTACCCTTAACCACACGGGTCCGTGACGGCGCATAGTCGGCTGTACCCGTCGCAACGGGGGTGCCTGACCGAAAACTGCTGCCACCAGTCTGCTCTCCGGCAGCCTGTACCGGTGGTATGCCGGTACCTCCTGCTCCTGCAGGGCTCCCCGACTTCCAGCACATCCATCACCAGCCTGCAATCTAGCAGGTTACCCCCGGCGGCATGTCGATGCCTTCCGCTGCAGCGGGGCATGACCTGGGCGCAGCTCTCCCCCTGGTCCGCCCTCTGGTGACCTGCATAGTAGGGGAGACAGAACGAGCGAGCGGGTCCCACGTTTACGCACCTTTGCTCCACTGTCGCTATGCTTAGGTGACAGTGGTAGGGAGCCAGGGTCTTGCCTACCCTGCTCCCGCGCGGTGCTCCACCACTTTGCGGCCCCATGGTCAGCCGTGGTGGAGAGACGGGTCCTGGCTGCGCAGGGCTCCCCGCTCTTCGCGTTGTTATCCCGGTCCACAGAGCGGGTACTGCCGGTGTTATGGGCTGCTCCGGGAATGGTGGCCGCTGACTCCCATCCGAAGTCGCATGGCCCTTGGAGGCATGGTTCGATGCCTTCATTCTGGTCTCCATCCATCTGTAAGCAAAGTCTAGTACAGAAGCTTAGCTATTCAAGGTTAGAATCTTACCTGAGGGTCTTTAAGAAGTATCCAGTGGAGGAGCACACTCTCCCCCCCCCCCCCCCTTCCCCCCAGCTCCAATGGTGACCAGCCTCTCATGATTTAATAAACGTTATGTGCTGGCAGTCTCAGCTTTTTGAAGACAACACATTCCCTGGAGTAGCATGGCAGCTGTCTTTGCCATAAGTGTGGGCACAGTCCCTCAATCCATGCAGGAGAGGCACTGGCATTTCTGGGTTGCCCCTAGCCACTCACTTAGACTGAGTGGAGAACACCATTACCTTTAATGCAGACAGGCCGCAGTATCTCTGCGGCAGCGGTGTAGAGTCGGGCTGCCGCTCTGCCTTTGCTTGCAAGCCCCCTCCTTCATACATGCCGGCAGCCCGTGGTATCCCTGCGGGCTGCGGTGTAGAGTCGGGCCCGCTGCTCTGCCGTCGCTTACTTTATACGGCGAGCCTGCAAACTCCACTCCTTCATGAATGCCAGCAGCTCGCAGGTGTAGAGTCGGGCTGCCTCTGCCGTCCTCCGCCGGCGAATGTGTGAGCGAATGTGTGAGCCCGGACCCTCCTGTCAACGGGCTGCCCGACTCCAGACTGTTGGTGCCACCGTTGACTGCCGCGGCAGTCAGATTCGAGGCGGCCTCGAGACTCTGCGACAGAGTCACCTGAAAGAAAAAGACTGCAGGTTAGTTTTTTCCCTTAGCTGCAGGTCCCTGCAGTAGAGGAGCAACGCTCCTCCCTGCCTGTCGCTCGCATGCGGTCGACGATATGTCGTGCACGCGTGCCTGGCGGGGTCTTCACGAAGTCACTCACGTGACTCCGAAGTAAAATTAGTTTTGAGTTAGATTAAAAAACGATGTATAACTTAAGGATGGTTTTATTCAGCGACCATACAACTGATTAGATTGTGTAGGTAAGAACACACATACACACATATATGAATGTAATATAGATGTATATAATCATATAACGCACACATAAATATTTTTCCAGATTTTTATATATAACGATAAACTTTATTTCGGACTCAAGGCCCAGACAAGGGACAACATTACATAAAAATACATTGCAAACCTCCCCGCAACTTTACCCTAGCGTTCCAGCCGTGCTGATCCGGGCCAGACTTCCCACACGCTGTGGAAGGGACATAGGCATCTTTTTGCTTTTTATTGTGTTAGAGAGGCAGAAGGAAAATGAGCAGAAGATTTTTACCAAAGATGTTTGATTTTTACGAGGATGTTCCGTAACCGGCTTCTGTCTCCGCACTAGTATCTTTGCTTGGCTAGGACGGACAAAGATGGCGGGGGCGGAAGCCGGTTACGGAAATGGGGCCGAAGAATACCCATGAATCTGCCCATGACCATACTACGTCTTTTTCGTCGAGTGGACTATCTTACTCGCTATAGAATCTTTGCTGGTATGGACAGTCCAGAGCTTTACTATTTGTATATTCGACTTCTCCAATATCTCTCTATCTCTGTACCAAACCCTTTACAAAATGTTCTTGGGCCTTCCAACTATTTGAGACCTAGCTATCCACACAAAATGAAACATTTACATTTCCAATGTTTCCAAGTCAACTTGTGTTTTCATTATATATCATCTTTTGCAACTTAAGTTATATCAGATTGATTAGTAGGACTGGATGTTACAATCCCTGAGATTTCACTACAATTGACATTCTTGTGGATGACCACTAGGTGATTTTGCTAAGAATCAGACACATCTTCAGTTGTGTACCTCAACGTCACTGGGTGTTTCGGCCTTTTATCTCAAGACAGTCGAGGCAGGCCCACCGCAGGGTGATCAGACCGGGGTGTGTGTCTTTTGGTTAGCCTCTAGATGGTCATGTGGCAGCCCAGACAGCATCGACCCATCAAGTCTACTCCGCCATTCAATCATGGCTGATCTATCTCACCCTCCTAACCCCATTCTCCTGTCTTCTCCCCATAACCTCTGACACCAGTACCAATCAAGAATCACCAACATTTAGTGAATGCAAGTTAATAGCCGCCTCAGCTCACTCTTTATTCACTCTCTGCTCCAAGGCATGAACCATTCCTTCAGGACCCTTGCTCTTTTGAACTGTATTCCTTCTTCTCTACAACCTGACTTTAAATGCTTCTTTTTGCTTTCACCTTGACACCACTATAGTTCTCAACCCCTCTTCTATGAACCTCTTTCACTGATCCCCGAAGACCACAACAGCCTTCCCTATTACACAAATATTCATCAGGATACTCTGCGCAGTGAAATAATCACCATTTTCACCACAGATATCTGATATGCCAGCTACCTGATATACCAGCATATCTGTTTTTATTTCACCTGGATATGCCTGTTAATTTTCTAAATATTTATAAAAGATATAACAATATTAATATACAATGCCTTTAAAGGCTATGATCTTGGAAGACTAACAGTATCAAGCTTGTGTATAGTGAAAAGGAAAATTGGGACATTTTTATAACAGACAGTGTTAATATAATGGTGAATATCCTTAAGAAGTACTTCATTGACATAAAGCACTTCAGAAACTATTTGGGAATATGAAATGCACCATTAAAAAAAAAGTACGGTTCAGTTTTTTTTCTTCTACGCTCTAATTTGGGTGTGATCAGAATAACTTGGTTAGTAACAAGTTTTAAATGTATATCCACTGGGATAACCATATAAGATGACATACAATGAAAAAAAAACAAGCTGACTTGGATACTTTCGAAATGTAGATGTTTCATTTTGTGTGGATCACTAGGATTCAAAAAGTTGGAAGGCCCAAGAATATCTTACAAACGTTTATAAAGGAGGAAGTTAATTATATTTAAGATCTAAGGCTCTGAGCATATCAGTATTAATATGTTGGTTCACCTTTGGTCAGTCCAAAGTTACTCCCAGATTAATAGAGTAGATTGATAGTTAAAAGGGAACTGTTTATACCAAGTTCACTGAACTGATTGAAAAATACAGCAGGGAAACAGGCCTTTTGAGCCACCAAGTCCACGCCAACCATCGGCCACCCGTTCTATGTTAAACCACTTCCCTACACACTCAGGGCAATCTACAGAGGCCAATTAACCAACAAACCCGCACGTCCTTGGTATGCGGGAGGAAAACGGAGCACCCGGAATAAACCTGTGCAGTCACAGGATGAATGTGCAAACTCCACACAGACAGCGCCAAGGTCAGGGCTGAAGCCGGGTCTTTGGCGCTGTGAGGCAGCAGCTCTACCAGCTTTCTGTATGCTGGCCAGAAATAAAATTTGATATATATACAAGCTTCTTCTTCTTATTGAGTCCACACACAAGATTAGAAGTTGTTCAGGCAGAGCTGAACACACTTCTCGGCATCTGCATACAATGGTGTCTGTCTTGGTGCTTCTTGTGCTTCTTGTGCGTGGTGGTGGAAAGATTGGTGGAAACAGGGCCGCAACGTGAATGCTCTTTCCTTGACCCCTATACAAACTAATAACATTGGCTTAATACTTATTACATTTCATTTCTCTAGCTCCTCAGCCTTGGTGAAGGTTGTTAATGGGTTGAGATGCCTTTGGGTCCTTTAATCTTTGTCTGTCAACAATGAATTTCTTCTTGTTCCATTCCTTATTCATGAATTTTCATCAATGTGAAGATTACAGACAAGCATAAATTATTGGTAGAAATGGTCCATAAACTGAGAAAACTGTTACTAGTCCAATACATTGGTTAGTTGCAGTCATATATACACTGAGTAGCAATGTTACAAAATTTTGAGATTTAAAAAATCAAGTCTGCAATTTATCCCACCAGATAAAGCATAAAGAGAAGTTTAATTTACACCTAATTCACTTTCATATCTTCAGTATTAAGAAAGTTATGACCATTTTCATACTCGGAAATTAGCATCTTGTTCCCCATTGCCTTTCAATTGACTTAACTCAAAAGCTGTGACCTAGAACAGTTAAAAGCCCATAACTTTCTTAAAAATTAAGAGAACTCAATGAAATTTTCAGTTATTATAGATTGAAGCATTCTGAAACAAATATGAAACAATCTTACTTGGATGACCTGAAATTAAAGCATATAATTAGTTAGTTATCTAATTGTAGCTAATTACAAAATTCAATGAGTAGATCTAAACATCTATCCATTTCTTAAGAAAAGATAAGCTTTTTTTTAATTGCCTAAGTGTCCAAATAACATTCACACAATAATCCACAATATAACATAATTTTTAAACCTCATTTTCATGAATTTCTAGGCCAAATGGAAGGAATTTAGTGTTTAATGCCTGTAAATTAATGGCCATTTAAATCAACTAGCGAGTGGGTTTTAGTGGAATGCGGTGGATTAGAACGTTGCGGTTTGCGGTGAAGTCGGATTGAAAAATACAGCCGGTTCATACATTTTTTTTGTCCCCTTTTCGCAACATGAAAATGTGATTAAAGCCTTCCTAAAAACCAAGTTTTTATGTAAAAATAAACTGTGTAGCTTCTTTTATCGCCTACCATAGGTCCGTTCCGCTGTCACCATTCAGAGCTTTAGAAGATGATTTTTAAACTACTCTAGTTAATACATAATCTAGCGTAGTTTAAAAATACCTTTATGAATGAAATGTTGGAGCGATTTCTCTTTAGCGACGAAATCGCCCGACATGGATCGACTTGGACTGCCTAGAAAAAATCGGCATTTTAAATCCGCCCCCCTCTGAAAGGCGCCAAAGTCGCGCACACGGGGAGCGGCACAACTGCAGCGCTGCTAAAGGTAGGTATTGTAACATACCTACACTGAGCATAGGTAAGGTCAGCAGAATTCCTTCTACGGAAGGAGCTTGGTGAATCACTAAGTTGTTAAAGGTAATCCACAACTTTCAAAGTTATCGGCACTAACTTTTTATCTCAAAGTTACTTAATTACGTAAATTAAAATTTCCGGCTGGTATGGTATGATTCAATCTCATGCCTCTGAATCAATGGTGTGGTTCTATTGATGTGAGTTCTGCTAATTGACAAAATTTGGTTCATCTGCAAATGGAGTCCTTAATATTTTTAACAATACTGCAAGTAAGCGGAAGCAGCACTTTTGAATAATAAAGGGCGTAGGACATCTGACACGAGATTCATGGTGAGACAATGGTTATGATATGGTCAAGATGGTGTATAAAATGATGAGAGGAATAAGTCGGGTAGATGCACAGAGTCTCTTGCCAAGAGTAGGTGAAGTAGGTTAAAAGGAATAAGAGGGGTAACATTTTCACACAAAGGGTGGTGGGTGTACGGAACAAGCTGCCAGAGGAGGTAGTTGAGGCAGGGACTATCTCAATGTGTCAGAAGCAGTTCGACAGGTACTTGGATAAGATAGGTTTGGAGGGATATGGACCAAACGTAAGCAGGTGGGACAAGTATAGCTGGGATATATTGGCCAGTGCGGGCAGGTTGGGCCAAAGGGCCTGTTTCCACACTGTATCACTCGTTGACTCTCTGACTCTGGGTAGTAGATGAGCTTTACAGGGTAGATGTAGGAATGACATTTCCTCTGGCTAGGATGATGAGAACCAGACATCAAAATCTCAGAGTTAGGGGGTTGATCATTCAGAAGTGAGGTGAGAATTTTTTTTATCTAGCCAACATAACTGCAGAGGCCCAGTTAGTGCGAATATTCAAGACATATCAATGATAGACTTTTGGCTATTAATAAGGCATAGATGTTTAGTACTGTAAAGCATACTTGGGGGGTTATTGCATGGGATTAATGGTTTATTCCTGATCTTATTTCATAAGTTCTCTTGCAATGGTAATGAGGTGCATAACTAAAATATTTTTGTGTCAGGAGAAAACGAGTGACCATGGCAACCGTTAGAAGACGGCCATTTTCCCCTGTAAGTGACGAAGAGGTTAACCCACCCATCTTAATTTTATAGTTGTAGGAAGGAACTGCAGATGCTGGTTTATACCGAAGATAGACACAATGTGCTGGAGTAACTCAGTGAGTCAGGCAGCATCTCTGGAGAAAAGGAATACTGTAGTTGACATTTCAGGTTGGAACGAACCGCCACCTATTCTTTTTCTCCAGAGATGCTGCCTGACCCGCTGAGTTACCCAAGCCGCCCTCTTGCCATTAAGCTTACAAAGCTTGCTGAAAGTGCAAGCTGATAACAATTTGGTGAAGTCAATAAGGCATACAGAGCCTTGGTAATCAGGAGGGCCAATGCAACTCTTTAAGGTAGAAAAATAAGAAAAATCAGATATAAAGAAATAGGGAGAGAAAAAAATTGATTGGATTGAGAAAAAAAGACAGGTAAAAAAGAGAGGAAAAAATATAACTTGAAATTGAAATGTCCATTCCATACTCTCATTTATTTTGTCACGGAAACGGGGGGGGGGGGGGGGGGGGGGGGGGCTTATCCTGCTGATTCGGCATATCTTAGAATCTATTGTTGAACTCTGGGCAGTGACAAACCCTCAGGTAAAACAAGGGGGGGGGGTGGGGGGGGGTGGGGGGGGGGGGGGGGGGTTGTGTGTCTCAGCTGTCTACAAAGCTGTAATTTAATTAAATAGTGTTCACATGGCTCTGATACTCTCAAAACTATTGAAAGTTAATACTGAAATTATTAAGTAGAGCAATCTTAGGCACTGAAAAAGCTTATAAATAAATAAAAATATTTAAAATAAATGGAAGCATTTTTAGAAATAGACTTTAGGGCCTGTCCCACTTACCTGAGCTGCTCACGAATTCTCCCAAGTTTTACCCTTGATTCAAACTCAGAGAATGTTCGTAACGGATCCGTAGGAGGCCGTAGAGATATTGTAGCGGTTCATTATGTCAGCCGAAGGTACTCGGGGCATCAGGTAAATCGGGACGTTTTTTTCCAGCATGTCAAAAAATGTCCACGAGTAAAAAGATAGTCGGGAGGAGAAAAATGGCAACATTTATTGCCCCGAGTATCTGCGGCTGAAATAACGAGCCGCTACGATATATCTACGGATTCGGCCTCCGAGTTTGAATCAAAGGGAAAACTCGGGAGAATTCGTGAGCAGCTCGGGAAAGTGGGACAAGCCCTTTACCTTTCCCTTGGCTTCCTAAATGAGGGGTCTAGATGAGAGGTCTATCTAATTGAGAGGTCTTTCTCCTCGGGCAAGGAATTGTAAAACTAAAGAGCATAAATTTAAGGTGCGACTGAAAAGATTTTAAAGGTGCAACATTTTCACACAGAGCACGGTGGGTTTATTGAGAGAGCTTGTAGATGGAAGCTGCAGACGGGGTACAATTTCATTTAAAAAACATTTGGACAGGAACTTAGATAGAAAAGGTTAAGAGGAATGTGGGTTCAATGCAGGCAAATGGGACTAGCGCAGATAAACATCATGGTCAGCATGGTCGAGTTGGGCCAAATCAACTGATTCCGTGTCTGTATGACTCTAGATTTTTGTCCTGAAATCACCATTGAATTTGGGAATTTGGGAGCCAGGGAATCCCAGCAAGATTAGACTTCAGCATATGAAATTCAGTGGAGGGACAGATAGACTACCATGGGCTCTCCAAATGCATCAGTAAGTCCTGTTTATGGACACAAAACGCTGGTGTAACTCAGCAGGATAGGCAGCATCTCTGGACAGAAGGAATGTGTGACATTTCGGGTTGAGACCCTTCTTCATTCTGTGAAGACCCCTGCTTAATTTTGAATTGCGTTAGGGAAGAAATCATCCCACATCTCCCAGGTTTCTTATCTATATAACTAAAAGTCTCATCTTGACCACTTCCTGTCTGTGCTGTATATTGATTTTAGAAAAAAACGCTACCCTATATTGCTATGGTTTTTGGCCATCTTACTCAGTCCTGAGGCAGCTCCGAGGATGAAAAATAAAAAACTTATGAGTGTTTCAAATATCGTGAGATCAGCTGATTGGTCCTCTTGCATGTTAATCAAGGGAATGATGAAGGTAACGCCTCTTCCCGGGGGGGGGGGGGGGGCAGGACTATAAAACTCTGCATGTCTGGACGTGAGTCAGTCACTCTGGAAGATTGCGAGGGAGAGGCCACAACTCTGATTCTGCTGTGAGTCAACTGATTTGTCAGTCTACAATTTACTTGCAATAAATGATTTGCTAACCCTTAATGAAAATAAAAAGAGCTGTTTGGCCTGCCCTGTGCTTGAAACTGAAATGGCAATGAAATTAAAAGTGAAATGAAAATGAGATGAGTTGTTTGGCCTGCCCTGTGCTTGAAACTGAAATGGCAATGGAAATGAAAATGAAATGAAAATGAGATGAGTTGTTTGGCCTGCCCTTGGCTTGAAACTCAAATGACAATGGAAATGAAATGAAATCAGTTGTTTGGCCTGCCTGAAACCATTCATTTTGGCCCACAAAGCCCCTATTTGCCGAGAAACTAGTCCCTTTTGCCCAAAATGCATGTATTAGCTCAGGAAAAGCATTTTGGCCCAAAAGGCCCGTGCCAGGCAAGGAAAAGTCCAGAAAAAGTTCCTTTCAATGAGATTTCACTCCGATTTTTTATGTCCCTTCAGCCCATCAGACCTGTACTAGCCCCCCCCCCCCCCCACACACACACACACGCACTGGCCACCCATATTGGAATTGGTGGAGAAGTGGATTATTGCGTTGAGGGACCAGCACTCTCGTGTGAACATGGGACCCAACGGGACCCATTTAGTCTAGTAATGTGTAAAGCCCAGGGTTAAATCATGATTTTACATTTATTGCAGAAATGGTTCACAATTGCTCATCTCAATGCTGATGTACCAAAATGTCAGTTATTCCACTCATATTTATTTGGATGATTCTGAAGTGACAAAGGGTTTTAGTTTAGTTTAGATTAGAAATACAGCATAGAAACAAGCCCTCCAAATCACTGAGTCCACGTTGGTTACTGATCACCTGTTTACACTAGTTGTATGTTATCCCACTTTCCCTACACATTAGGGGCAATTTACACAGGCCAATTAAGCTGCAAACCTGCACATCTTTGGGATGTAGGAAGAAACTGGAGCACCCGGATAAATAAACACAGTCACAGGGAGAACATGCAAACTCCACGCAGATGCCACCCAAGGTTAGAATCGAACCCGGGTCTCTGGTGCTGTGTGGCAGCGGCTCTTTCAGTTATGCCACTGTGCTGCCAATGTGCAAGCAACTCAAGATTGGCTGGCAGTGATCCTTTCTATCTATATCCTTTCCTCTGGTTTCACATTTCATTCCTCTTCCTTTTTATCTCACAAACTTTTATCTTCTTTTCATCTTTGGTCTTTGCCCACCCATCTGCCAAACAAAACCCTCCTCACCTGTATCCGCGGAACACCTTCGCTCAGTCCCCCTGAAATTACTTCATCTTCTAGTCGCTAAACACTTTAATTCTCCTTCCCATTCCCACATTGGTCTTTCTGTCCTAGGTCTCCTCCATTGTCAGAGTGAGGCTAAATGCAAATTGGAGGAACAGCATCTCATATTTCGCTTGGGCAGCTTACAGACCGGTGGTATGAATTTGATTTCTCTAACTTCAAGTAACCCCGGCATTCCCTCACTCTCTATCCCTCCCCCACCCAAGTCGCACTGCCTTCTTGTTTTCACCCAAACAGCTAACAATGGCCCGTTTCCTTTGTCATCATTACTTTTTTGCATATTTTTCATTCATTGTTCTTTATCTCTCTGCATCATCATTTATATCTCTTGTTTCCCTTGTCCCTGACCAGCCCGAGATACTGCCTGCCCGCTGAGTTACTCCAGCTTTTTGTGTCTATCTTCAGTTTAAACCAGCATCTGCAATTCCTTCCCCCACCTATCACTTGCCAGCCCTTGACCATCCTCCACCTTTTTTCCAGCCTTCTCCCCCATACCACAAGTAGTCTGAAGAAGGGTCAGGTCAAGTCAAGTCAAGTCATGGGTACACAAAAGGCTGGAGAAACTCAGTGGGTGCAGCAGCATCTAAGGAGCGAAAGAGATAGGCGACGTTTCGGGTCGAGACCCTTCTTCAGACTTCAAGTCAAGTCACTTTCATTTCTATAGCACATTTAAAAACAACTCTCGTTGACCAAAGTGCTTTACATTGGTGGAGATACTAACGTTATAAAACAGTGGTTCATAGATAAGGTACATACGTAAATACACACATATAGCCCTCCCTCAGATGACGTCAAGAAAGGCTTGAGAGTAAAGATGAGTTTTAAGTCTTGACTTTAAAGAGTCGATGGAGGGGACACTTCTGATGGGAAGAGGGATGCTGTTTCACACGGTCCTGACCCAAAATATCTCCTATCCATATCCCCCAGAGAAGCTGCCTGGCCCGCTGAGTTAATTTAGCACTCTGTCTTCTTTTCAAGATTGGCTGGTTTCTGTTATTATGCTACCAAAACCTTGCTGCATTACATTAAACTGTGCTCCACAAATACATGCTCACCTGATACATTCACCATTTAGATATCCAAAGCCATGATAGTTCACTGCTCGTGAACAGAATAAGTAATCTAATCCTTCTATATTGGGCCACAGTTAACTCCGTTGCTGTGCTGGCTACAAGAAAAGATACAAGATGCAGGTATGTTACAAAACTTACCTTTAGCGGTGCTGCAGTTCTGTCACTGGCCGTGTGGGTGACTTTGGCGCCTTTAAGGGGGGGGGGCGGGGTTAAAATGCGGTTTTCCCCTTGCCATCCGGAGCTTTATTTTGTCGGAGTGCGATCTATTTCTGGAGATACGTTCCGACTGCCGGTAAGTTCATTTTTTGTAATAAATAGCCCGACTATTTCAGCGCTGGAGTAAAATAAAAATTAGCTCCTAATGCCGTGAACGCCGACAACAGGGACGGATTTTACTTAGGGGACAGGTAAGTGAAAGTTGTTTATTTTTACATTTAAACCTGCTTTTTTAGATGACCTTAATCAACATTTAATGGTGCGAAACGGTGATTTAGTCCCCATACGAACCGGCAGAATTTTTCCTGCCGATACTGGGTTTAAATTCACCGCAACCATAACGTTCTAATCCATCGTGTTCCAGAAAATCCCACTCGCAAGCTGTTTAAAATACCCATTCATTTATGGGCATTAAAAACCCATAAATTAATGCTCTAATTCTTATGGGCATTAGAAACACTAAATTTCTTCAATTTGGCCTATAAATTAATGACAATTAGATTTAAAAATCATGTTATATTGTGAATTATTGTGTGACTGTTAATTGGACACTTAGGCTTTAAATTAAAAAATAAAAATCTTAAGAAATGGATAGATGTTTAGATCTAGTAATTGAATTTTGTAATTAGCTACAATTGGGTAACTAACTAATTATATGCTTTAATTTCAGGTCATCCAAGTAAGATTGTTTCATATTTGTTTCAGAATACTTCAATCTATAATAACTGAACACTTCTTTCAGTTCTCTTAATTTTTAAGAAAGTTATGGGCTTTTGACTGTCCTCGATCACAACTTTTGTGTTAAGTCAATAGAAAAGCAATAGGAAGCAAGTTGCTAATTTCCAAGTATGAAAATGGCCATAACTTTATTAATACTGAAGATATGAAAGTGAACTAGGTGTCAAATTAAACTTCTTTCTATGCTTTATCTGATGGGATAAATTGCAGACTTGATTTTAAAAATCTCAAAATGTTGTAACATTGCTACAAGATGCACAAGAATCACAAAAGAAGGTCAAGTATTTTAATGTTTTAATCGTGCATGTACAATTGTTGCTTCATTGCTCATTTGGTGTACTTACTTACTTACTTGCTGCCTATTATGCCTCCTGGCATGTAGGGCAGCAACGAAGGTCCTCCACTTCTGTCTCTTCTGGGCTAGCTTCTGGACACTACCCCAGGTCAGGTCCATTGTTTTCATTTCCGCCTCTACAGTTCGACGCCAGGTGGTTTTGGGTCTCCCTCTTTTCCTTTTCCCTTCCGGTGTCCAGTGCAGGGCAAATCTTGGGATGCTGTCTGCCTAGCATCTGTCGATAGCCCTGGATGTCCATCACGTCCAGTAGTGTTGATTCCTTCAGTTGTACATGCCCCCCGCCCCCCCCCCCCCCGGAAGTCACACAATATGCAGAATTGAAAATACATCAGTGTTTCTTCATTGTTGCTGGTTCAAAATCCTGCAGCCCCCTACCCTCTAGCACTTTGGAAATACTCTTACCAGACTTCTGCAAGGGTTCAAGGAGCCATTTCCACTAGTAGGAGAGTCTAGGACTAGAGGTCATAGCCTCGGGATTAAAGGTTGTGCTTTTAGCAAGGAGATGAGGTGGAATTTCTTTAATCAGAGGGTGGTGAATCTGTGGAATTCTTTGCCACAGAAGGCTGTGGAGGCCAAGTCAGTGGATATTTTAAGGGTGAGATATTTTGATTCGTACAGGTGTCAGAGGTTATGGGGACAAGGCAGGAGAATGGGGTTAGGAGGGAGAGATAGATCAGCCATGATTGAATACAGGGGTAGACTTGATGGGTCGAATGGCCTAATTCTATTCCTATCACATGACCTTATGAGCCAGCTCAGCACCCAGTGCAGAAATGAAATAAAATGTTACAGAGCTGTTTCTTAATAGAATGATGTAGCACAGAAGAAGAATATTCCGTTAAATATATTTGTGCCACTCTTTATTTGAGTTTAGTTTAGCACGGAAGCAGACCCTTCGGCCCACTGAATTTGCGCCGACCAGCGATCCCCGCACACTAACACTATCCTACACACGAGGGACAATCTACAATTTTACCAAGCCAATTAGCCTACAAACCTGTACGTCTTTGGAGTGTGGGGGGAAACCAGAGCTCCTGGAGAAAACCCACGCTGGTCACTGGGAGAACGTGCGAAACCCGTATGGACAGCTCCCGTAGTCAGGATCGAACATGGGTCCCTAGCGTTGTAAGGGAACAACTCTACCGTTACACCACTGTGCCACCCCCTTTGTTAGTGTTATACAACAAATCCCATATCCCTGTTTTTTCCCCCCACAATGCTTCCATTTTACTTTTGTAAGAAAGAATGGAATCATTCAGGAACAGCATTCAGCTTTCTAACAATTTAGTTCATAAAAATATGTCATCCTCTTCGATTTATTTTGCTGTTATAGAACAGAGTAGAGTAGAGTACAGGAATAGGCTCTTTATTCCATCATGTCTGCACCAAACATGATGCCAATCCTGAACTAATCCCACCTGCCAACACATGGTCCATATCCCTCTATTCCCTCTTCGTTCATGTGTCTTTCTAAATGCAAAGTCTACGTCCTTTAGTTAGTAATCCTGCAGAGAGTGAGAACAGGTTGTTTTCTCAAACTTATCTTTCATAATTCCTGATGTGTTTAAACATCTCACCAATCCCTCAGTGAATTTGTTGCTCAAAGGAGAATAATCCCTCTAATTTCTCACCCAACTGAAGTCCTTCTTCCCTGGTACCATTATAGTAAATCTCCTCACCACCCTCTGCAAGACCTTTACATCCTTCTTAAAGACTGTTGGCTAGAATTATACAGACTTATCCAGAGATTTAGATAATTTCTGCAGAACCTGCTTGCTATTATAGGCATCTATTTATATCTCTAGCCTGCTTCAAATGTTTGTTCATAAGTTCATGTTCCCTTAGGTTTCTCAGTTCTGGCAACTAGTCAAAAGAAGTTGTATCAATTATTTTGTGTTGTTACTTATCTTGAAATAGATAAGCCTTGCAGAATGTGTGTAGGAAGGAACTGCAGATGCTGGTCTAAACTGTAGATAGACTCAAAAAGTTGGAGTAACCCAGTAGGTCAGACAGCATCTTTGGAGAAAAATAATAGGTGACGTGAAGAATGGCCTCGACACAAAGCACACCTATTTATTTTCTCCAGAGATGCTGTCTGACCCGCTGAGTTACTCAAGCTTTTTGTGTAAAACGTTGCAGATTGCTTAACTAGGTGTGAATAGAAAATTCCAATCACTGAAATGATTAAGAGTTGGTTAAGAAAGAACTGCAGATACTGGAAAAATTGATGATAGACACAAATGCTGGAGAAACTCAGTGGGTGAGGTAGCATCTATGGAGTGAGGGAATAGGCGAGGTTTCGGGTCGAAAACCCTTCTTCAGACTGAAGAAGGGTCTCGACCCGAAACCTCGCCTATTCCCTCGCTCATTAGATGCTGCCTCAATCACTGAAGTGAAATGTCTTTGGGCTTTAACTCTGGAGAAAAGACTGATGAAATGCAAAGGGAAATAGGCGATCAGATGAAACAGATTGTTTAAGAAAGAACTGCAGATGCTGGAAAAATCAATGGGAGACAAAAATGCTGGAGAAACTCAGCGGGTGAGGCAGCATCTATGGAGCGAAGGAATAGGTGACATTTCGGGTCGTGACCCTTCTTCAGACAAAACAGATTAATCACTCACCGTCACTAAAATATAAATCTGAACTTGATTAAGATATTTTCAGTCTATGTTTCACCTTTTTTAATTCTAAAGTTTAATCTACATGTTTGGTAAACGTACAGAAGATGTTTCTGAAAATGTATGACCTTCAAATGCAGGTGATTTATTCCACTTCAAGAGTTTAGGCAATGAGATTTAGAAACATAGAAACATAGAAACATAGAAATTAGGTGCAGGAGTAGGCCATTCGGCCCTTCGAGCCTGCACCGCCATTCAATATGATCATGGCTGATCATCCAACTCAGTATCCTGTACCTGCCTTCTCTCCATACCCTCTGATCCCCTTAGCCACAAGGGCCACATCTAACTCCCTCTTAAATATAGCCAATGAACCGGCCTCAACTACCCTCTGTGGCAGAGAGTTCCAGAGACCCACCACTCTCTGTGTGAAAAAATTCCTTCTCATCTCGGTCCTAAAGGATTTCCCCCTTATCCTTAAACTGTGACCCCTTGTCCTGGAACTCCCCAACATCGGGAACAATCTTCCTGCATCTAGCCTGTCCAACCCCTTAAGAATCTTGTACTTGTTTGTTCTACATTTCCAATCCCTTCAGAATCCTAAAATGCAATCCTCATTACAACACCTATTGTAAAACAGCAAGTAAACGCCTATATTTTTAATGTCCGAAAGTGCAAACTTTCAGTGAAGTTATGTTGTCAGTAGATGGTGCTATTAACAAAGGAACGTTTCTCTCTTAAGCATGTTGGTCTGAAGGAACTGATACTGTAGCTCTTTCAATCATTAGTCACTAAGTCAACCAAACGCTGGCGTTCCACATTGAGTGCTTCTCCTTTTATCGATCCTTTAAAAAAATATTTTTTTAATGATCATCTCGTAATGCTGAACTTGTCATGAAAGTTCAGTACTCTTGGCAACCCAGGGAAGATTTATTAGATGGCCAGATGATCTCACTAATAGCGCTGAGATTCTAACATTCTCTCATCTCAACTCCCCCCCCCCCCCCCCCCCACCTCCCCATTTACATTTCAAAATGTCCACGCACCTCCTGAAAGCCACAGCAGAGCTAGACAAAGAACTTGCATCCAGAGTATCATTGTCCACTAAATCAGCTTGATCTTGTAAATTGTATTACCAAGGCTCATACGGTATGTAATTCTTGTTCCAGTCGTTAATAGAGACAATATTATTTTATTGTACTTTATGACGTGCAAGTCCTAAATAAAGCCTTCCTAAATTAGGGACTTTTTTTTTGTTCTGTTCAGTTATTGCTTTGGTAGTTTTATTTCTCACACGAGGATAATCTTATATAACTGGAGGTAATTTGTCTTGGTTCTGCAGGTTGGCTCATTATCTTCCCATTGATTGTGGTGACTGTTTGGGGAGTATGCAATACTTTTGACGGATGTGTGTTCCGGTTGCAGCTGCAATCTGTTTCATAGCATATCTTAGTTTAATTTAGTTTAGAGACACAGAGTGGAAAAAGGCCCTTCGGCCCACCGAGTCCGCACCTAACAGCGATCCCCAACACCAAGGGAACGTGCAAACTCCGAGATAAGCATCCGTAATCAGGATCGAACCCAGGTCTCGGGCGCTGTTAGGCAGTAGTTCTCCCACTACGCCACCATGCCAACCTCTCCTTTCTCCTATCAAAATATCTCCAATCCTTTTCCGAAAAACAAGTGTATTAAATGACACCAAATTAAGTTTTAATAAGTACTAGACCAAGTGAAGACTCATTGGGTCTACTCCCCCAATACAAGATTCCAACACTCACCCATTCCCCCAATGCAAGCCGTTCCCCCAAGACAATCTTGCACCACTCGTGCATAGCCCCCAACTGCGCAGATTTCTCCTCATCCCCCAGCACTCCCTCCCCCTCCTTTTCCCCCTCCCTCTTCAATCCCTAGAGAGGGAGGGGGTTGGGGGGAAGGTAGAGAGGGAGGGGGGTAGTGAGGGAGGGGGGTAGAGAGGGAGGGGGCAGAGAGGGGGGGTAGAGAGGAAGGGGGAACAGAGGGAGGGGGTAAAGAGGGACAGGGAGGGAGGGAGTAGAGGGAGAGGGAGTGGGGTTGAGGGGGGGGAGGGAGGGTATAGAAGGAGAGGGTGAGGGAGGGAGAGGGAGGGGGCAGAGAGGGAGGGGCTAGAGAGAGAGAGAGAGAGAGGGAGGGGGTAGGGAGGGAGAGGGAGGGGAGGAGAGTAGATAGGGAGAGTGAGTGAGGTAGAGAGGGAGGGGGGTAGAGAGAGAGAGAGAGAGGGAGAGGGGTAGAGGGAGAGGGAGCAGGGTAGAGTGGGGGGGAGGGAGGGTATAGTAGGAGAGGGTGAGGGAGGGGGAGGGAGGGGGAAGAGAGGGAGGGGGATAGAGAGGGATTGGGATAGAGAGGGTGGGAGTGAGGGTAGATAGGGAGGGGGCATCTCCCTCCTCCACCTTCCCCATCTCCCTCCTCCACACCCACCCATCTCCCTCTACATCCCCACTCCCCACCCCATCTCCCTCCACTTCATATCCCTCATTCTCCTCCCCTCCCATTCCCTGCCCCAGCACCTACCCCGTCATGGAGCAGCGCCAGGGCCTGGAACTCGGCCTGTTTCTCGTACTCGGGCCAGCACTGGCCGTAGACTGCAGCATCTCAGCTCGGCTGCCGCCTGGGCTCCAGTCCAGGCCCCGACTTCATCTCCAGGCTCGTCCCTGACCACGGACCCAGACTCGTCCTTGGTTCCAGTGCCGGCTTCTTTCTCGGCCTCAGTCAAGGCCCCATCCCAAGCCCCGGGCTCGGCCCTCACTCCAGCTCCAGCACCAGGCTCGGCTCCGGCACAGGCCCCGTCCCCGGGCTTGGCCCGTGGCACCACCCTCCCCACTAGGTAATAGGTGGCCGTCGGGCGCTGGCAGCCGCGCGCTGGAGTGCCCTACTTCCTGGAGTGTCCCATCTTGCCTTACGAGTGCATTGTGATGTCACTCGGATTTTTGTTTCCGAAATGGGTGAGTTTTTGGGGCTGTTTTTAAAATTTCAAGGATGAATAACTTCGGAAATATAGGAATGTGACGGGAAGATGTTTATCGCCACAACGAGAAAAATGTGAGTAGGGTGCGTGAAAATGGGAAGGCTGTGGCCTAGCGTTTGGAAGAGACAGGAAAACCAGATTAACACATTGTGGGCACATCGTGGGCACAAAGAAGACGAAAGCTTTTAGTTATATAGAGATTATTAAACTTTTACTTTATTTACTTCCAGGTTTATCACTGGCAAAGCCAGCATTTATTAGAAGATCCTCGACCCAAAACATCACCCATTCCTCCTATTCAGAGATGCTGCCTGTCCCACTGAGTTACTCCAGCAGCTTGTGTCTATCTTCAGCATTTATTGAATATCTCTAATTGCTTTCATGAAGATAATGGTGATGAGCTGAGTGCTTGAACTTCTGCAGTGCCTTTAGTGAAGGTTCTCCCTCAGTGTTGTCGGAGAAGGGGTTTTAAGACCCCTTCAGGTTTTGGTGATCAAGGACAGATGCAGCATTTCCAAGTCAGGATGGTGTGTGACTTGGAGGCGAATAGCCAGTTAATGGTGATCCCATCATCAGCCGATCTTGCCCTACTTGATAATGGACATTGCAGGTTTGAGAAGAAGGGTCTCGACCCGAAATGTCACCTATTCCTTCGCTCCATAGATGCTGCCTCACCTGCTGAGTTTCTCCAGCATTTATGTCTACCACAGGTTTGAGAGGTGCTTTTAATGTAGCCTGGATGAATAATCGCATCTCATTTTGTCAATGTTTGCTGCAGAATGCTGCCACTATCTGCGATCGGTGGAGGGAATGAATGCTTAGAGTGGATGATGGGCCAATCAACCAATCAACATGAGCAATGCCGAGAGTTAGTGGAACAGCAGGAAAAACGTTTTCACCCAGAGACTTGTGAATCTCTGGAAAGCTTTGCCACAGAAGGCTGTGGAGGCCAGTTCATTGGATGTTTTTAAGAGAGAGTTAGATTTAGGTCTCTAGGCTAAAGAAATCAAGGGTATATGGAGAAAAAGCAGGAACGGGGTAATGATTTTAGATGATCAGCCATGATGAACTGGATAGACTCGGCTTGTACTCACTGGAATTTAGAAGATTGAGGGGGGATCTTATAGAAACTTACAAAATTCTTAAGGGGTTCGACAAGCTAGATGCAGGAAGATTGTTCCTGATGTTGCGGGAGTCCAGAACAAGGGGTCACAGTCTAAGGATAAGGGGGAATTCCTTTAGGACCGAGATGAGGAAAACATTCTTTACACAGAGAGTGGTGAGTCTCTGGAATTCTCTGCCACAGAAGGTCATTGAGGCCAGTTCATTGGCTATATTCAAGAGGGAGTTGGATGTGGCTCTTGTGTTTAAAGGGATCAGGGGGTATGGAGGGAAGGCAGGTACGGGATACTGAGTTGGATGATCAGCCATGATCATATTGAATGGCGGTGCAGGCTCGAAGGGCCGAATGGCCTACTCCTGCACCTATTTTTCTATGTTTCTATGTTTCTCTCATATTGAATGACGTTGCTGGCTTGAAGGGCCAAATGTCCTACTCCTTCACCTATTTTTCTATTTTTCATCATTCTGGCAAATGGAGAGTGTTCCATCACAGTCCATACTATTACTAGTGCCTTGTAGATTCAGGAAAAGCCACTTGGCAGAGGATATCCAGTCTTTGGCCTATCCTTATGTCTACAGTATTTCATGTGGCTGGTCCAGTTGAATTTCTGATCAATAGTAACCCCCTCTAAGATATTGATAAAGGGGTGACATGCGTATTATACTGCCATTGAATGTCACGGGTAGGCGGTTAAGCTCTCTCTAGATGAAGATGGTCATGGCCTGGCACTTTTATGATGTGAATTTAACTTGCTGCTTTGCAACCAGCGACTTAATTTTTTTTGTTTAATTTAGTTTAGTGATACAGCGCGGAAACAGGCCCTACTGCACATTGAGTCCGCACCGACCAGTGGTCCCAGCACACGAACACTATCCTACATACTCTTGGGACAATTGACACTTCTTCTCTCTTCTTAAGCCCTTTGCTGCTCTTGGGAGCATCGGCCATTGACAAATGTCCTCCACCTCACTCGGTTGTTGGCAGTTCTTTCGAGATCTCCCCAGTTGAGCCCACTCCCAGACATTTCTGTCTGGCCACCTCTTCTCCAGCTGTTCCTAGGGTGACCCCTTATCCTTTTTCCTTGTGGGTTCTATTTCAGGGCTTGCCGGGTGATGTTTGTGGCAGGTTACCTGAGGATGTGTCCAATCCAACTCCATTTTCTCCTTCAAATTTGTAAGTCAATGGGCTCCTGGCTTGTTCTTTTCCACAGGTCCACATTGCTTACTTTGTCTCTCCACCAGGTGTTAAGTATTCTCCTAAGGCAGGTGTTAATGAATGTTTGCAGCCTATTTGTAGTGTGTTTTGTTGTTTTCCATGTCTCTGATCCATACAGCATCACCTGTTTCACATTTGAGTTAAAGGTGCATATTTTGGTGTTGATTGAGATGTGTTTCTAGCTCAAGATCTTCCTGGGAATGTTAAACACCACCCTAGCCTTATTGCTTCTACTTTTTATCTCTGCCTCTGCCCCTCCGGTGATGTCCACAACACTGCCTAAGTATGTGAAGGCTTCTACCTCCTGTGCATAAGGATAGGGTTGCTGGTTTTGGAGTGGATCCTCACCACCTGTGTCTTTGCTGTATTGGGTGTAAGACCAATTTTTGTTGCAGCTTGTCAGAGTCTGTCCGTCTTCTCCTGCATTTGTATCTGTGTGTGTGAAAGGAGAGCTATGTCTTCTGCCAAGTCAAGATCATCTAGCTGCTCCCACATTATCCACTGAATTTCATTTCTTTTCCTTCATTTGTTTCCATCTTGAACCAGTCAATTGCCAGGAGGAACAGGATTGGTGACAATAGACATCCCTGCTTGACGCCCACCCTGACACTAAAGCTTTGAGAGAGCTGGCCTGCATGCATAGCTTTGCATGAGGTTCCATCATACGAGTTCTTGATTACGTTTATGATCTTGGTGGGAATTCCATTGTGGCCCATTAGGCGCCATAGTGTTGTCCTGTTCATGCTGTCAAACACTTACTCAGTCGATGAAGTTGATGTATAGGGACGTGTTCCATTCAATAGACTGCTCAATGATGATGCGTAATGTTGTTATGTGGTCCGTGCATGAGCGATCCTTCCTGAATCCTGCTTGCTGGTCCTGTAGCCTCTTGTCTACAGCTTCCTGAAGACGGTTGAGGATGATCCGGTTTAGAATTTTACTGGGTACAGAAAGTAGGGTGATCCCTCGATAGTTGTCACATTGCCACTTATAACGAGCCAATTAACCTACAAACCTGTACGTCTCTGGAGTGTTGGAGGTAACCGGAGCTTCCAGGGAAAAACCTACGCAAGTCACGGGGACAACATGCAAACTCTGTACAGACATGCACCCGTAGTCGGGATCGAACCTGGGTCTCTGGCGGTTGTGGGGGGAGATAACATTGGGTAGGTATCTGAAAACATCCCTTGTTCTGAAGGCGTGTCATAGAGTCATACAGTATGGAAACAGGCCCTTCGGCCCAACTTGCCCACATTGACCACCATGTTCCATCCACACTAGTCCCACCTGCCTGTATTTGGCCCACATCCTTCTAAACCTGCCCTATACATGTACCTGTCCAAATGTCTCTTAAACATTACTGTGTAACCTGCCTCAACTACCTCCTCTGGCAGCTCGTTCCATACTCCCACCACTCTTTGTGTGGAATAGTTATCCCTCGGGTTCCTATTAAATCTTCCCTCCCCTCACTTTAAACCTATGTCCTCTGGTTCTCGATCCCTCTACTCTGAGCATCTATTCCTCTCATGATTTTGAACAACACTATAAGAACATATGTCCTTGATAAATCAGCTGAAGGTGGTTGAATACTCGGAGGAACTCCTATGGTGATGTCTTGAGTCTGAAGTGAGTGATCTCCTGCAGTTCAAGAAGAAACTGCAGATGCTGGTAAATCGAAGGTAGACAAAAGTGCTGGAGAAACTCAACGGGTGCGGCAGCATCTATGGAGCGAAGGAAATAGGCAACGTTTTGGGTCAAAACCCTTCTTCAGACTGATGCAGGATGGGGGGGTGGGGGCAGGGGTGCGGGAAGAAGAAAGGAAGAGGAGGAGCCAGAGGGCTGAGGGAGAGCTGGCAAGAGGAGGAGACAACAAGAGCTACCGGAAATTGGAGAAGTCAGTGTTCAAGCCGCTGGGGTGCAGACTGCCCAAGCGAAATATGAGGCGCTGGTTCTCCAATTTCCGGTGGTGCTCACTCTGGCCATGGAGGAGGCCCAGGACAGAAAGGTCGGATTAGGAATGGGTGGGGGAGTTGAAGTGCTGATCCCCTGCAGTTCCAGCCTTCTTGCTTTCTGCAAGGTATGACTACAACCAGTGGAGTGTATTTCCACTGAGGTCCATTGATCAACTCTACCAGGGTGCTTTGATGCCGTGGTGCCGTAATGCCAAGGGCAATCAAAGCAAATTGGAGGAACAGCACCTCATATTTCGCTTGGGTAGTTTACACAACAGCGGTATGAACATTGACTTCTCTAACTTCAGATAGCCCTTGCTTTCTGTCCTCATCCCCTTCCTCTTCCCCGTTCTCCCACTAGTCTTACTGTCTCCGCCTACATTTTATGTTTGTGCCGCCCCCTCCACTGACATCAGTCTAAAGAAGGGTCTCGACCCGAAATGCCGCCCATTCCTTCTCTCCAGAGATGTTGCCTCACCCGCCGAGTTACTCCAGCATTTTGTGTTTACCTGCAATCAATTTTACCTACTTCTGGAATTCAGCTCTTTGATCCAGTTTTGGACAGAGGCTATGATGAGGACTGATCTGAGTGATCCTAGTGAAGGATCATCGATGGTCCTTCAAACTGGGTATCAATGTCTAGGAAAGAACTGCAGATGCTGGTTTAAACCGAAGATAGACGCAAAAACTGGGGTAACATTTTCGACACGAAACGTCACCTATTCCTTTTCTCCGGAGATGCTGCCTGACCTGCTGAGTTACTCCAGCTTTTTGTGTCTAACTGGATATCATGATTAGGTTATGAGAGACAGTTTGCAACACTAGGTTAACCTATGATGGTCATTTGTCAGCTGTGGGTCTGTACTCACTGAAGTTTAGAAGAATGAGAGGGGACCTCATTGAAACATACAGAATAGTGAAAGGCTTGGATAGAGTGGATGTGGAGAGGATGTTTCCACCAGAGGGAGAGTCTAGGACTAGAGGTCATAGCCTCAGAATTAAAGGACGTTCTTTTAGAAGGAGAAATTTATTCTGTCAGAGGATGGTGAATCTGTGGAATTCTTTGCAACAGAAGGCTGTGCAGACCAAGTCAGAGATAGATAGATTCTTGGGTTACACAAAAAGCTGGAGAAACTCAGCGTGTGCAGCAGCATCTAAGGTGCGAAGGAGATAGGCGATGTTTCGGGTCGAGACCCTTCTTCAGACTCCTTCAGATAGATTCTTGATTAGTACGGGTGTCAGAGGTTATGGGGAGAAGGCAGGAGAATGGGGTTAGGAGGGAGAGATGAATCAGCCATGATTGAATGGCGGAGTAGACTTGATGGGCTGAATGGCCTAATTCTACTATTCCTTATGACATTATGACAACAAACAACAGCTTCCATCATTTTGCTTCCACCGCATAATATAGTGAAATAAATAAATAAAAATATTCAAAGTCTGCATAAACATTAAAAAATAGCCCCAACCCCAATTAATGGCTTAGATAAAGACCCTATTTCTGACAAAGAGTGTCTGACCTGAATATTAATTATTGTCGCTCTTTCCACAGGTGCTGCCTCCTGTGTTAGTTCTTTACTGTTTTCATTTTGGATTTCCAACATCTGCAGTTTTTTATTTATTTTTATATTCTGCTCCATAAAATATGCCTGCTGTGCTTCCAACATTGCAATAGTGATTCTGCATTACAAGTAACATAATGATGGTAAAATGCTCTGGGGTATTCAAAAATAGTCTTTTCAATCTGTCCTTTTTTCTTTATGCCTCGGGCCTGGGCTGTTTTAACAACCAGGCTTTATGTAAATGAAACTGCATTGCATGGAAGCTGATGGGTCTTGCCAAGATTTTGCTCTGCTCCAGATTGAACATTTCTATATTTAAGCCTCTTCATAGCTATCCCTGAAGTCTCCTCCTGAACTATTGCTGTCTCTTTCCAATTTTTTTTAAAGCAGTTGGCAGTAAATTCAGCCTTGCTGACATTAGCCTTACGTAATAAATAAAAAAGGAACAACATCCAATCCAATGTTAACAAGGTACTTTGCATGATCTCCTGCTTGGAATAACATACTGTCTTCGGAATAACATACTGGCTAATACTGCTGAGGCAAAAGGCTATATGTACATATATATATATATAATGTATGTGTGTATGTATGTATGTATGTATGTATGTATGTATATATGTATGTATGTATGTATATATATATATATATATATATATATATATATATATATATATATATATTTAAAAATATATATATAAATATATTTTCTTTTCCACTAAAGCCACAATTCAGAGTGGAAAGAGTTAATAGAAATCTCCGGCGAAATTAAAGAAATGCAAAATAGACAAAAAAAAATACAAGCTGCAAAATCAATCTCACATTAAGTTCATTCCACATTTACTTAATTGCTTAGAGTCCTCTCCAAAGCAACATTATAGACAAGGTTAGGAAAATACACTTGGTGTGATAGCTGATGAATGGAACACAAAGAAGACCTAAAAATAGAAATCACATGCCTATGTTAGGATCTTTCCAGCAAAGCATCTTATATTCTGGTGCTAGAGGGGCAATGAAATAACATTATGTTCATGCCTTTAAGGATTTGTTGGTTTTCACATAATTTGTGACAATCTCCATTATGTTATAATACAATAGGATACGATAGAATTTTATGCATCCCCGGAGGGAAATATGTCTGCCAACAGTCACAACACACAACAAGTTACACGAAAACTTGAAATTAAAATTAAATTAAAAGTGAAAACAAAAAGAAAAAGACAAGCGACTGTTGGCTGGCTGCCGTGTGCACAGCGCCTTAACAGGAACAAATGAACAGACAAACAAACAAACAAACACAGGATTATCCCCTGGGCAGAGGATTCTAAAACAAGAGTGCCCCCCCTCCCTCCCCCACACCAGGTCCCCCTTTGTTCTCCCACCGACCCTCACGGCGGTTAAATCGTTAGCAATGAAACGCTGAACGTACGCAGCTTTCAAACATCATTTGTTTGAGAGGCTGCAGAGAATATGATGCAATAAAGGAAAGTGTTTGACAAAGCAAGATATCTGTGGCTTGCATTGCACGAATAAGGTTAATGTTAGCCTTAGGTAACCTCTGGGATAGAGATGTGTTCAATAGTAAGATGCACAGAACTTAATTGGTGGATTCATCCAAATATACACAAGCTCTTTGAGTACAGATGGAGTAATCTTCGACTAAAGCAAAATTTCAATCGCTTAAACTAAAATAAAATTACAAACATTTACATTGTTTGTGTAGAACATAAAACTGGGACCCAAAATTTATCGAATTTCAATAATTTTGAATTTATAGCAGAATATTACTATTGTTTCTTAAAACTGTATTTTTTTTAAAATATCTGCAATTAAGATATTTTCAATACAACAAAAACAGTTGTTTACTTATGTCATAATCATACAGCATGGAAACAGGCCCTTCAGCCCAACTTACCCATGCCGTCCAACATGCCCCATCTAAGCTTGCCTTATTTGCCTATGTTTGGCCTATATCCCTCTAAACCTCTCCTATCTATGCACCATCCTAGTGTCTTTTAAATGCTATTAGAGTAACTGCCTCAACTACTTCCGCATGCAGCCCGTTCCAAATAACCACACTCTGAGTGAAAGAGTTGCCCCTCGGGTTCCTGTTAAATCGTTCCCCTCTCACCTTCAACCTATGCCCTCTAGTTCTAGTTTCCCCTACTCTGGGTAATAGACTCTGTGCTTTTACCTGATTCATTCCTCTCATGACCTTGTACAGCTCTATAACATCACCCCTCATTCTCCTGCACTTCAAGGAATAAAGCCCTCTCCCTGTAGCTTACTGGCTGCCTTGCGCCAAAGTCCCGGGTTCGATCCTGACCACGGGCGCTATCTGTATGAAGTTTGTACATTCTCCCTGTGACTGCATGGGTTTTCTCCGGATGCTTCGATTTTTTCCCACACTCCAAAGACGTACAGGTTTCAAGGTTGATAGTCTGCTGTAAATTGCCCCTAGTGTGTAGGATAGTTCTAGTGTACGATGGTCGGCGTGGACTTGGTGGTCCGAAGGCCCTGTTTCCACGCTGTATGTCTAAAGTGTTAAGTAGAGTCTAAACATGGCGGATGGTTGGCATGGACTCGGTGGGCAGAAGTTTCTGTGCCGAATGACTCCACATTTCAATGACACTGATGTAGGTGATCTCTGACTTGGCCAGCTTCGAAATCTGGTTCAGATGCACATCGCTACGCTGAGTGAAGTTTCACCTGACAGAAACCACTGTTACTGAGCATACAATACCCATCACCTGCAAGGCACAGTGGCACAATTAATAGGGCTATTTTTGCTGGATACAGCCTGAAGACTACCACATGTAATTCTGAGCATTACTGCCAGTAAAACATACAGAAACCTACAATATTGATTTGGAGTATGTGAGTTCAATCCCACCACAGCATGAGAGAAGCTCTTAATTTAGTTAATTACACCAATTTTGAAGTAAAAATCTGGTACGTGATTGTACTGAAAACTAACATGAAATAAAAACAGAAAATGCTAGGGACCCTTAGTAAATCAGGCAACATCTGTGGAGAGAGAAAAATCATGAGAAGAATAGATCGGGTTGACAATGCACAGTCTCTTGCCTTGAATAGATGAATCGAGGACCAGAGGACATAGGTTTAAGGTGAAGGGGAAAAGATTTAACAGGAATCTGAGGGGTAACCTTTTTACATCAAGGGTGGTGGATGTCTGGACCAAGATGCCAGAGGAGGTAGTTGAGGCAGGGACTATCCCAAAGTTTAAGAAACAGTTAGATAGATGCATGGATAGGACAGGTTTGGAGGGATATGGACCAAATACTGGGGGGTGGGACTAGTGGAGCTGGGACATGTTGGCTGGTGTGGGCAAGTTGGGCTGAAGGCCCTGTTGCCACACTGTATCACTCTATGACTCTATGAATGCAAAGATATGAGAAGTGGGAGAATGCTGGACTTAAAGTGAGTTTCTACCTTGTGTTTCTTGTGGGTGTCGGCTGGGTGCTCCTGTCTCCTCCCACATCCCAAATGTGAATGAATGAATAAGTTTATTGGCCAAGTATTCACATACAAGGAATTTGCCTTGGTGCTCTGCCCGCAAGTGACAACATGACATACAGTGATAGTTGGGAATGACACATGAAACATTGAACATTAATAATAAAACATTATCGAATAAACATGTGAATTAAATAAAATACCAGAGCAAAAGGAGGCTACAATTTGTTTTTGTGTGGGTTTGTAGGATAATTAACCTCTGGAAATTACTCCCTTACATAGTGTATATGCGAAAGTGGGATAACATAGAACTATGTTTTGCCGCACGGTGGCACAGTGGGAGAATTGCTGCCTTACAGCGCCAGAGACCCGGATTCGGTCCTGATTACGGGTGTTGTCTGTACAGAGTTTGCACAGATTTCCTGTGACCGCGTGGGTTTTCCCCGGGTGCTCCGAATTCCTCCCACACTACAAAGACATACAGTTTTATAGGTTAATAATTGCCTTCAATAAAAATAGTAAATTGTCCCTAATGTGTAGGAAAGTGCTAGTGTACGGGGTGATCTTTGCTCGGCATCGACTCGGTGGGCTGTTCTAAACTAAGAACTAAAAACTAAACTAGTCTGAGCAGGTGGTTGATGGTTGGCGTGGAGATGGTGGGCCGAAGGGCCTGTTTCCATGTTGTATCCTTCAATCTTTGAACTGGCCTGGTTGCATGTCTTTTCCTAACCTCTAGAAGTGTTAGAACCCTTCTTGCTGTTGTTACTATAGTACCTCTTTAAATAAATCATTGAACGGGAACGAAGGGGAACTGCCTGTTTAAAAATAACCTTTCAGCTCTTGCATGCATGAAAATCACTCCCTGGTATCGATAGGCATTGCTCCACTTTATGATGTATTTTTAAGTGCTCCTGAATTATTTTCAGTGTTTAATGTGTTTGGGAGTGAGATTAACCTTCAGCGTAATTGGCTGCCCCTTTTACACTCTGTTCGACATCCTTCCCTCTTGGGGTTCACACATGAAGACATAATTTTCAACACACTTCAAAAGCATCATAATGCACGACCGTGTTTCAACACTGAAAATAGTCTCCCAGACACTTGTAGGTGACTACAGGGCCCTTTCCAGACGACTGCACACAGCTGACACCAAAATCCCCATGTGTTTCATTTCCATTTTGCTCTCATGAGAATTGCCACTCTACTGAGCTGGGAAAATATTGTTCATTCCACATTGTAACTATATTAATTAATTAAAAAATTTGGAACAATGCTTTCTGTCATTTAGAAAATCTGATAAAAGGTACGTAGAATTTACAAACGTGTTAAATAATTACCAAAATACCCGGAAAATGTCAAAGGATTGATTGTGGATTTGTAAAAAAAACGAACGTTGCCTTCATTTGGGAACTCTCCCAACCTTGGGCCGTCTCAAAACTCCTCATATCCAATTGAAACAAAGCCACCATTATAATGCAGCAACCACAAAACAAGGTCCCGGTGCGTAACAGTGGGAGCAGCGGTAGAGTTGCTGCTTTACAGCACTTGCAGCGCCGGAGACCTGGATTTGATCCTGACCATGGGTGCTGTCTGTACGGAGTTTGTACGTTCTCTCCGTGACTTTTCTCCGAGATCTTCTGTTTCCTCCCACACTCCAAAGGCATGCAGGTTTGTAGGTTAATTGGCTTGGGTTTGTATACTTGGTATAAGTGTAAATTGTCCCTAATGTGTGTAGGCTCGTGTTCGTGTGCGGGGATCGCTGGTCGGCACGGACTCAGTGGGCCAAAGGGCATGTTTCTGCGCTGTATCTCTAAACTAAACAAAAAACTAAACTAATCCCACAAAAGCCACGTGATCATGACTATCTCCAGGACAGAGGGCTGAATTTAAAACCAGAAACACTCAGCAAACCTGATGACGTCGATGGAGAGAGAAACATAGTTAATGTTTCAGTGCTAACAACGTTCGTCAGAGCTAATGAAGTGCCCTTCAACCTGAAACTTTAACTTTGTCTGAAAAGTAAGAACCCATGTGAAGCAGAGCAAATTGACAGATTGGTTCTGAAATTTAGTATTAATTTAGTGTTTAATTTAGTTTAACTTAGTGTTAGGCAGATGACTCTAGTCAAGGTTCTTTTTTTTGTGATTGGAAGTCTGGGATCAATGGTGTATCAATGCTAGAATCCTTATTTTACTTCGGAGTCACGTGAGTCCTGCAGGTAAGGTAACTAACCTGAGGTCAGTTTTTCTTCCAGGTACTCTGTGTAACAGAGTACTCCACCAATGGGCCGCTTCGATACTGACTGCGAACCGTGGGACGCGGGCAGTCAGCGGCGTCAGCGACAGACCGGAGTCGGGCAAGCCCGTTGACCCAGGAGGGTCCGGGCTCCCAGACTCGCCGTTCGCAAGCGACGGCAGATTACCGCTGACTGACGTCAGATTACCGCTGACTGACGGCAGAGCGGCAGCCCCGACTCAACATCGCAGCCCGCAGGATCACCGCGGACTGATGGCTTGAATACACCGGGAAGTTGGGCAAGCCCGTTGACCTGGCAGGGTCCAGGCTCACAGACTCGCCATTCGCAAGCGACGGCAGATTACCGCTGACTGACGGCAACGCTACCCGGAAGTCGGGCAAGCCCGTTTACCCAGGAGGGTCCGGGCTCGGAGACTGCCATTCGCGGGTAGCGAAGGCAGAGCAGGAGCTCCGACCCAATGCCGCAGGTCACAGGAATACCGCGGACTGACGGCAACGCTACCCGGTAGAGTTAGCAAAGACAGATCCAGGGTCATGACTCAAAACGTAGGCGGGAGACTTGCCGTTAGCGGCAGTCTATATTCCCACATGAGAGTCTGGTCACCATGGGAGCTGTGGGGGGGGGAGTGCGCTCCTCCACCGGCAGCTTCAAGAAGGCCCTCAGGTAAGTTATACTAACCTTGAGTTGCTTAGCTTCTGTAGTAGACTTGTTTGCTTACAAAAACGATGGACAGGAAGACCAGAATGAAGGCATCGAAGCATGCCTCCAAGGGCCGCGGGACTTGGGACGGGAGTCAGCGGCCGCAATCCCCGGAGCTGCCCGCAACACCAGCAGCACCTGCTCCGCGGGCCGGGAAAAGAACGCAGAAGTTGGGGAGCCCTATTCAGTTGGCAGGGCCCGACTCTCCACCACAGCAGGCCAGGGAGTTGCACGTTGGTCGGAGCACCGCGTGGGAGCAGGGTAGGCAAGACCCTGACTCCCTACTGCTATCGCCCAAATATCACCGAGCCAGCGGAAAACAGGTGCGTAAACCTGTGCCTCGTTCAACGGCACGTTCTGTTTCCCCTCTGTTACAGGTCTCCAGAGGGCGGACCAGGGGGAAAGCCGCACCGAGGACGAGAAGCCTCGCTGCAGCGGCTGGCATCAACTTAGCACTGGAGAAGTCTGCCAAATCGTGGACCGCGGGACGCGGGCAGTCAGCGGCGGCAGCAACAGACCGGAGTCGGGCAAGCCCGTTGACCCAGGAGGGTTCGGGCTGGAAAGTTGGGGAGCCCCGCAGGAGCGGCAGGCACCGACTCACCACCGGGGCAGGCTGCCAGATCGCAGGCCGGTGGCAGTATATATCGGCCGTGTGGCCCCGCTGAGGAGGCTGGCAGCGACTATGCGCCGTTTCAGTCCTGTATAACCGGGACTGGCGGTAAGCCCGCACGGATGTCGGGGAGCCCTGCTGCGGCGGCCGGCACCAACTCATCACCGCTGCTGTCATACCAGACAGACGGACCACTTCAGTCCGGACGACGGCGGACTAGCAGGCATGTCCGTGCGGGTGTCGTGTCGCCCCGCAGGAGCGGCAGGCGGCGCCTACCTGCCTAGGTACCCTAGACATCACCTCGACGAGGTGCGGACCGACGATAGAAGCCCCAGTTGTTCATCAGAACTTGGGGAAGTCGACTTGCCGTCCGCAGATGCGGCAGCGGTCGCATGGCTCGTATGGAGCGAATGGTCGAGCAGTTGCTCGAACGAGACCTTCTCCATCAAGAGCGTGTGTCCCTAGGATCTAGGAGACACACAGCAGAACCACACACCAGTTGCAGGACAAGGTGCTCACGGAGGCTACAAACAAGTACAAAGCTCCGGGTAATTGTGTGTCGCTCAATGTCCCATCTGGGGCAGTCCCGGGATCAGAGCTCAGGAATTAAAAATACAGAAAATCCAGAAATTGTGGACCTCAGGCATTACTGCCTTTGCCAGGTCCATAGACGGGACGGACATGACGGAGGAGCAGCAGGATGCACTAGCGTTGCGGTGCAATACACATTAAGAAATAAGCTGCTTTCGCGAGAGCTCCAGCCGCCCAACTCCCAAGCCAAAATTCGCGGGTTTTTGCAAAGCCTCTGCTACGCCGCCACTGAGACAGCTGTTCGGTGAACACATGCCAAATCAGGTAAAAGACCTGGACGAGGAGGCAAAAGCAGTCGGGTTATGAAACCACCATCGTCGAGCAGGCCACAGGCGTATCGCAGACAGCATCCTTACGCTTCATCTAACAGGCTTCAGGTTCAACCCAACAGGGCAATCAGAACCTATCCACCGGTCTCACCCTATCAACAAAAGCCTTTTTAGGACAGGGCCCACAGCGGCTAGCGTGGAAGATGCGCCAACCCCACATCCCAGCAACACAACAAACTCAAAAGCCCAGAGCATCAAGCCCCGCCGGTAACCATGGAGGTAAGGGGGTCTGGTTCTCTTGAGAGTGCTGCATGTATAACCTCACAAGTAGGAGGGAGGTTGCGTACATTCTGGGATGCATGGGGTTTTGTTTGTCACTATCCCAGGGAACAAGCAACAGACATAATAGAGGCATGTAACAGCCTTGCTTGCGCCAGGAAACCGACTATTAGACATGCTGCTGAGGTGATTGGGAAGCTTGTAGCTATATTCCAGCAGCACAATTTGGGCCGTTACACTATTAAAACTTGCAAAGAGCAAAATCTCAGCATTAAAAGCGAATGCTGGACATTTTGACAGGCCTATGCAGCTGACAAACAAGGTAAAAATTGAGCTACAATGGTGGATTAGCAATGTTTGTGATTGTTTTAATCCCATCATTATATCAAACCCATCAGTCGTGTTACAAACCGACGCAAGCACCCAGGGCTGGGGAGCTACCGACACCACTTCCAGTAGTGGCGGCAGATGGGATTTGCACAAGTCTACCCTTCTTCAATCACAAGGTATAAACTATTTGGAAATGCTGGGAGCATGTCACGGGCTGCGGGCTTACTGCACTAATCTGCATTTTACGCATGTCCGTCTTCAAATAAATAATACCACTGAGGTGGCGTATTTAAACCATATGGGTGGTATCAAGTCAATATCTTGTGATGAATTGGCAAATTCAATTTGTCTCTGGTGTATTGAAAGAAATATTTGGATATCAGCTATGTACCTTCCGGGTAAGCTCAATACAGTGGCGGACACCAGGTCACTAGTATTTAATAACGACATCGATTGGATGTTGAACCCCCAAATATTTGCTAAAATTATAGCCAAATATGGAACACCAGATATCGACCTCTTTGCGTCCAGGTTGAACCATCAGATACCAACATATGTCTCTTGAGAACTAGGTCCTGGGGCAATGGCGATGGACGCGTTCTCGCTACGTTGGGGGAAATGGGTTTTCTATGCTTTTCCCCCATTCTGCCTCATTAGTCGGGTATTGCAGAAAATTCACCTAGATTCTGCAACAGGTATACTGATAATACTCGACTGGCCCACACAACCATGATACCCGGTGGTCCTCAATATGATAAAAGAACCATGGGCACAGGTTACCAAATGCCCGAATTTGGTGACCAATCCCATAACAGGGGAAAGTCATCCGTGCCATGGTCATCTGAACCTGTTGTCTTGCAGGTTCTGAAGAGGCAACTACTGGAATTCGGGCAGTCATCAAAAACCATGGACATCATAACAGCATCATGCAGAGAGTCCACAAGGAAACAGTACCTCACCCACATAAGGAAATGGGAGGCCTTCTGTAGTCGGACCAAGACCACCTACAACTCTGCTATGATCTCCAATGTGTTGGAATTCCTCGTGGGCCTTCATTATGATGAGGCCCTCAGTTACAGTGCCATAAACAGTGCCAGGAGTGCACTGTCATCCTATCTCAACATTGGAGTGGGATCTCACCAGCTAGTATCCAAACTATGAAGGGTATATTCAATTCCAACCCTCCCCGACCACGATATAATATTACCTGGGATATAGGGGTGGTGTTGACCCTACTCAGGAGCTGGTCGCCTATGACGGATTTACCACTGGACTAACTCACCTTCAAAGTGGTGATGTTAATGGCACTGACCACAGCACAACGGGTCCAGACTCTACAGAAACTAAAACTGGATAGAATGTTCTCGACCCCCAATAAAGTGACTTTCTTTATAGATGAGTTGCTTAAACAAAACAGACCTGGGACTACAGGGCTGAAAATTGAATTCCTAGCATATCTCGTTGATGTAAGACTCTGTATAGCCACCCATAATCCGACATTATATTAATGTCACACACACCATCAGGAATATGGAGACGGGTCTGTTTATCAGCCATGAAAACCCACATCACAGGGTGATGGTGCAGAAGTTCTCCAGGTGGCTCAGGGTGGTATTCGGTGCAGCAGGTAAAGGGCCTGTCCTACAAGCATGCAACTCTATGGGATGAACGCGATCAAACTAGAAGCGGGGGCCGCGCGGAGGTCGGGTGATCCCCTGTACAGGGCCGTTCCCACCAGCATGCACCAGCATGCGGCAAGCACAACCAAACCGGCAGTAGGGGCCGCGTGGAGGTCGGGTGAGTGGCACAACGCGGCGCAAAGTGAGGCGAACTTGGAGCGAAGTCTAAGGTAAGTTCGCCAGGACAGAGAGGGGCACACAGAGAGGGACACAGAGGCACACACACACAGAGGGCCATGGAGCCACACACATAGAGGGTCACGGAGGCACCTACAGATAGGTTCACGGAGGCATGAGGTTGGGGCGGTGAGTAATGCGTCGAGGCGACTGCGAGCCGACAAGCCGTTGCCGCGCAGAATTTTTGGACATAGTCAGTTTTTCGGAGCCCCGCGCGGTGTCGGGACGAACTCGGGACAAACTCCGCACAATTCCGCACAGCTCCGGCGATCGAAGTGGGACCGGCCCCGCGACGCTGGACGGCTCAAGCGACCATGTTAGGTCGCGCTAATTGCATAGAGTTGCATGCTTGTAGGACAGGCCCTTAAGACACTAACATTTTAAAATCTCATTCTACCAGGGCTGCATCCACATCAGCGGCGAGGACCATGGAGGTACCCATGGATCATGTCCTCGCAATAGCAGGCTGGGCCAGTGAAGCTACATTTCAGCATTTTTATAACAAACTTGTGGCCGCTCCCACAACGTTTGCAGAGTCAGTTTAAGTGCTGTTCCCTAAACGTTTTTCCCCGAGTTCAGGAGTTTATTGTTTGTATTAACAAATATGTTATTATTTTTCAGCTTGTTCAAGTCTGAAATATGTTAACATACTTCCTCCATCAGTAATTACGGCCATGTGTGAGCATGGAAGTGGTCCAGGGCATGGAATCACAGAACTTTGAAATCTTCACGAAGTCACTCACGTGACTCCGAAGTAAAATAGTAAGATTAAACGAGAACTTACCAGTTTGAAGTTTGATCTTTATTTTATGAGGAGTTGCGATGAGGGAATTCATGCCCTCCGCTCCCAACCCTCTATCATAAGGTCAACAAGTATATTAGAGTCTCTTAAATCTTACTATCTTCAGTCATTGTTGTTATCTGTGATTCATCACCACTGCTTTGAAGAATGTCGCGCATGCGTGCTGGCGGGGTCTTCACGAAATCCCTCATCGCAACTCCTCATAAAATAACGATCAAACTTCAAACTGGTAAGTTCTCAATTAATCTTACTATTTTATAGATCAGCAATTTGGATGTAATTTTGCGCATGACACAAATATTACAGGTTTCTATGTTCGTGAGGAGAATGGTCTTTGTCTACTAAGCATTTTTGAAGAGTGAGTATGATAGGTAGAGGAAAATCAGAAGACTTTCAATGGCATTACCATTATTGAATCCTCCCAATTAATATAATTGGTCATAAGTGATAGGAGTAGAATTTGGCCCATCAGGTCTACTCTGCCAATTAATAATGGCTGATCTATCTCTCTCTCTCCTAACCCCATTCTCCTGCCTTCTCCCCATAACCTCTGACACCTGTACTAATCAAAAATCTATCTATCTCTGGGGGTTTTCAACAGAGGGTTAGACTTAGCTCTGAGGGCTAAGGGAATCAAGAGATACGGGGAAAGCCAGAATGGGGTACTGACTTTGGATGATCTGCCATGATCATATTGAATGGTGGTGCTGGTTCAAAGGGCCAAATGGCCTACTCCTGCACCTATTTTCTATGTTTCTCTTTCCAAGGATGCTACATGACCTGCTGAGCATTGCTGCAGTGTGATCAGTCTGAAGAAGGATCTCGACCAGAAACGTCGCCCATTCCTTCTCTCCAGAGATCTGCAGTTCTTTCTTACACAGTGTGCACTCTGCTTTCATTTCAGATTTCCAGTTCTGCTGGATTTTTGTTTTCACTTCCATTTACTGGGGCGAACTTGCTTGCTCTATTTTAAATTGGTTTCACGGCCCTCTTGTCACCATGTGGGAGAGATAAACATGCCATCAATTTAACATGTAGTTTTAGGGACTGCACCTCTGACAGTGCTGCATACTATCAATGCAGTGCTGGATTAGCTTTGATTGCCCACAATAATCTGTAAATGGCAATAAACTACCAGAATGGAACACAAGTTGGCCACTAGGTCTCTCAAGACTGCTTCACCATTTAATAAGAACATAGCTGATATGATTGTAACGTCAACTCCACTTTCCCATCGACTTGCTCCCGGTGCTTCTGCTACTGAATCTATCCACTTCTGACTTAAAGCTGTTCAAAGTCATGACTTCCAATTCTGAAGATTCCTGACTCTCAGATAAATAAATTGCCATATAACTCTTATAAGTGCATGATCACTGATTATTAAAAGTAGTGTGAAGAAGGTGCCGCAGTGGTAGAGTTGCCGCCTTACAGCGCCAGAGACTTGGGTTCCATCTTGACTATGGGTGCTGTCTGCATGAGTTTTGTACGTTCTCCCCGTGACCTGTGTAGGTTTTCTCCGAGATCTCCGGTTTCCTCCCACACTCCAAAGACGTACAGGTTTGTAGGCTAATTGGCTGGGTATCAATGTAAATGGCCCCCAGTGTGTGTAGGATAGCGTTAGTGTGTGAGGATTGTTGGTCGGCACAGACTCGATGGGCCGAAGGGCCTGTTTCCGCGCTGTATCTCTAATCTAATTTTTAAAAGGTGTCTCAACCTGAACTGTCACCTATCCATTCCCCCCATATATGCCAGCCGACCCCTGAGTACCCCCAGCACTTTGTTTTGTTGTTAAAAACAACCCTTTTATGAACAAGGAAGAAAGTTATTTTGGATTCATTGTGCCAAAGTGTCAGGACGTTTGACCTCAATTACTAAACAATTGAACTCATTACTACTTTAAAATTGTGACTCCAGAAGAATGGCTGAGCAAATGGCTTGTAATGAATCAAAGCTCATGGACTATTATCGAAGGGGAGTTGGTCTAAGCATACGCTTAATGTAATGTAACAGAGTTGTGCCTTATCTCTAGAAATCTTGGTGATTAGGGAAAGCAAAGCCAAGAAGTTTAGTTTAATGTATAGAAGCATTGCAGACACAGGCCCTTCAGCCCACCGAGTCTGGGCCGACCAGCTATCCCCGTCCACTAGCATTATTCAACGCATGAGAGACAATGTACAATTTTACCGAAGCCAATAATCTACAAGCCCGTTCATCTTCAAAATGTGGCACCCAGGGAAAATTCATGGGTTCACGGGGAGAACGTACAATCTCCCTACAGATAGCACCTATAGTCAGGCTCGAACCCATGTCTCTGGCGGTGCAAGGCATCAACTCTACTGCTGTGCCACTCTGCTGCCCCTTTTGGAGTAAGGAACGGTTATTTATTCAAATTAAGCCCATAGCAAATCTATGTATGACATTTCATAAGTCTACTGTTTGCCGCCCATCATTAAGCATGACAATTACAAAATAAATCTACTCATCTCTTACCCACCCTGACCTTTGATCCACTACTGTTAAGGACATTTTTCACCTTAAATAATGTTATCTACAAACAAAATGAAGCAACGTTTATTGGACAACCCAACGAGGGAAGAAAGAGCAAATAAGCGACACCGATTACACTGATACACTGGCCAACCCAGTCTAAAACAACATTTTTACAGTGAATCGTTGCATGAAGAGTATGAATGTATGAGAAAAAAGTTACATTGGTATGGAGGAACTAGTTTGGTGGAGAGTAGGAAGCTGAGAAGAATGGAAATTGGAAGACTACAGCTGAACTACAAATAATATGGCAGAATTAAGGAGATAAGAGGATAAGTTGCTGGAGTTTTCCTCTGGGATTTCATGATATATAGCTCTCTTTACTCTCTGTAGATCTTTTTAGTAAAGAAAAGCAGACTTTGAACTTTGCTTTGAAATGTTTGAGCCATACTGATGTCGGTGATGGATGCCTGAATCACGCTGCCAGGGATGATGTTTGTGGTAAATACAATGGAGGCGTTAAAGAGGCTTTTAGAAAGGCACATAGATTAGCAGGGAATTGGGGGGATATGGAGACAAATGAAATTAGTTTAACCTGGCATACCTGAGTTTGTATAATCCCCAAGTCCTATTTCACGCCCAACCCAGACTTTCACTGTAATCAAGACAGCCTCCTCGTACTTCTATTTTCTTGGAATCCTTCGGTGCCCCAGTTATCTACCCTTGAGCAGCCAACCCCTCATCCATATCTATGCCACCACCAGGCTTGTCTTCTCCCCACCTTCCATTCTGTGTAACCTTAGTTTCAAACTCTGCAACCTGTGTCTTAATTCCCCCCCCTCTTGTTTTCCTAGCAACATGTGGCACTCACCATAATTAGGTTCAGATCCTTGGGGCGGCCACGGTGGCGCAGCGGTAGAGCTGCTGCCTTACAGCGCTTACAGCTCCAGGGACCTGGGTTCGATACCGACTACGGATACTGTCTGTATGGAGTTTGTATGTTCTCCCTGTGACCGCGTGGGTTTTCTCTTGTGAGGTTATCCACTTTGGTGGCAAAAACAGGAAAGTAAACTATTATCTGAATGGTGGCCGATTAGGAAAAGGGGAGATGCAACGAGACCTGGGTGCCATGGTACACCAGTCATTGAAAGTAGGCATGCAGGTGCAGCAGGCAGTGAAGAAAGCGAATGGTATGTTAGCATTCATAGCGAAAGGATTTGAGTATAGGAGCAGGGAGGTTCTACTGCAGTTGTACAGGGTCTTGGTGAGACCACACCTGGAGTATTGCGTACAGTTTTGGTCTCCAAATCTGTGGAAAGACATTCTTGCCATAGAGGGAGTACAGAGAAGGTTCATCAGACTGATTCCTGGGATGTCAGGACTTTCATATGAAGAAAGACTGGATAGACTTGGCTTGTACTCGCTAGAATTTAGAAGATTGAGGGGGGATCTTATAGAAACTTACAAAATTCTTAAGGAGTTGGACAGGCTAGATGCAGGAAGATTGTTCCCGATGTTGGGGAAGTCCAGAACAAGGGGTCACAGTTTAAGGATAAGGGGGAAATCTTTTAGGACCGAGATGTGAAAAACATTTTTCTAGACTCATGACAGAGAGTCATGAGTCTGGAATTCTCGGCAACAGAAGGTAGTTGAGGCGAGTTCATTGGCTATATTTAAGAGGGAGTTAGATGTGGCCCTTGTGGCTAGAGGGATCAGGGGGTATGGAGAGAACGCAGGTACAGGATACTGAGTTGGATGATCAGCCATGATCATATTGAATGACGGTGGAGGCTCGAAGGGACGAGTGGGCTACTCCTGCACCTATTTTCTATGTTTCTATGTTTCTCCAAAGGCATACAGGTTTGGAGGTCAATTGGCTTGGTATAAATATGAAAATTCCCCTTAGTGTGTATTGGATATTGTTAATGTGCAGGAATCGATGGTCAGTGTGGACTCGGTGGACCTAAGGACCTGTTTCTGCGCTGTATCTTTAAACTAAACTAAAATCAATTCAAATAGTTCTCAAATTACCTTCCACCATTCCTGTTTCTTCAATCTTTTCCATCCAAACACACTGAGAATTCTCAGGCCTTCCAATTCTGGCTTGCTATGGTCACCTGAATTTTTTGTGCCACCATTGCTGAATGGAATTCAACTATTTAGATACTACTACTGGAATTCCCACCCTTTCTACCTCTCTCTTTGTTTAGCAATGCTAATTTTTGAATGATAATACAAATACCTTTTAAATATTTCATTTATAAGTCACAATGTCAGGGGGGGGGGGGGGGAGTGTGTGGATGGGGGATGCCTCCCCTCCCATTGGTATGGAGTTTTTGAATTTTTCAGCTTGAAATTGTGCAATCTGGTGCATACTGTAGCGAGTCTTTTAACTTACACTTGAATGCAATATGTATGCTTTAAATTCGATTAGCTATGAATAAGTATATTCATGTATGGAAATCAGATTATAATCAAACACTTGGTCCATGTTGACCAACCTGGGTCTCACTGCACACCTGGTACTACTCCTGACCCTGACTCCAGTTGCATACCTTGTCTCATTCCTGACCCCGAGTCCAGCCTTTCACATGATTCTACCCTGATCATAGCTGCTTACCTGATTAGGTTCCCAGTGTTGAACACTACCATTGTCCCAGCTTTGACTGCACACCTAGTACTATTCCAGACCTTGACTCTGGATGCACACTTGGCCTTGCTCCTAGTCCCTCTGCACTGACAATATATCTGGCCCACACATAAAGCCCCATATCTGACCCCCTGGACTTAACCTATTATGTTCAAGTCCACAGGTGCTTATCTAATGCGGTAATCTTTTATGGGGCGCCTCGCAGACCAAATTTTGTATAACAAAATCTGCTACAACCATTGGCTTCCTTGTTATCTAACATGCTAGTTACTTTGTCAAAGAAGTAATCAATTGGTTGAACACAATTTCACATCCATAAAATTATACTCACTCAGCTGTATAAATAATCTGTTACCATTTCCTTCATTTTCTTAACGAACTGTCCTGAAGTCATTTTCACCCCAGTATTTTCAGTATTTTGCTGTCTTCCTCTCAGCTGGAATCCAATAACTATATATTTAAGCAATATTATTCTATTAAAAGTGATCTTGAGAGTACATAATATTTTCTGTGGTATTCATAACACAACAATGATAAAACAATCTTTGTTTTGATTGCACCTACCAACATGCATACATTATTATATTACAGTTAATATGTACCAAGGACAAATGTTTGTTCCAATGCTCCCCATTCCCAATTACTCTTACATTGAAATGATTGAAATCCAAGTGACGTTTAAATGGCATCAGAAAATTAAAACCTCCGGAATGGATGATATTCATTACGTGGTTGGTTGGCATCAGTATCAGCACAATTACTATATTAAATTTTGAATCTTCAGATGTCCTGGTTCAAGCTAAAACTAAAAACTTAAACATCGCATCTGAATCAGTTTCCATCTGATTACACTCATAAAAAATAGAAACTCTTTTCTTTTAGTTTTATTCTATCCCTAACTTCTCATTTCTGCCACGGTTGCCTCCTACTCCCCTTAGAATCTTTCTTCCTTTTTGGAATGAAATGATCATGCGCCTTCCAGATTATGCCCAGAAATTCCTGCCATTGCTGTTCCACCGTCATTCCTGCTAGGATCCCTTTCCAGTCTACCTTGGCCAGCTCCTCCCTCATTCCTCCATAGTCCCCTTTGTTCATCTGCATCACTGACTCTTCCGATTTAACCTTCCCCTTCTCAAATTGCAGATTAAAACTAATCATATTATGATCACTACCTCCAAGCGGTCCCTTTGCCTCGAGTTCTCTTATCATATCTGGTTTATCGGACAACACTAAATCCAGAATTGCCTTTGCTCTGGTCGGCTCCATTACAAGCTGCTCTAAGAATCCATCTCAGAGGCATTCTACAAACTCTCTTTCTTGGGGTCCTGAACGAACCTGATTTTCCAAGTCTACCTGCATATTGAAATCCCCCATCACCACAGTGGCATTACCTTTGTTACATGCCAGTTTTAACTCCTGCTGCAACTTATACCCTACATCCGGGCTACTATTTGGGGGTCTGTAGATAACACCAATTAATGTCTTCTTGCCTTTACAATTCCTCAACTCAATCCACAGTGACTCTCTCTCATCAGTCTCTATGTCTTCCCTCACAAGGGACTGAATTCCATTGCTCACCAGCAGAGCTACCCCACCTCCTCTGTCCACCTGCGTGTCCTTTCTATAGGATGTATAACCCTGAATATTAAATTCCCAGGCCCGATCCTCCTGCAGCCACGTCTCAGTAATCCCCACAATGTCATATCTACCAACCTCTAACTGAGCCTCAAGCTCATCTACTTTACTTCTTATACTTCGTGCATTCGTATACAATACTTTTAATTCCTTACGCATCTCACCTTTCACATCGATCCCTATTACACTTGGCCATACTCTGCTCTCCCTTTGTGAGCTTTCTTTCCTGTTGATTCTGGGGTCATTAACTATCCCTATACTCTTTTTCCCTTTAACTCCATCGTTGACTATCCCATTTGACACGCCACCCCCCTTATTCAGTTTAAAACCGCCAGTGTAGCAGTGGCAAACCTGCCTGCCAGAATGCTGGTCTCCCACCTGTTAAGGTGCAATCCGTCCCTTTTGTACAGATCCCCCTTACTCCAAAACAGATCCCAGTAGTCTAAGAATCCAAATCTCTGCCCCCTGCACCAGTTACTCAGCCACGCATTCAGGTCCCGTATCTCCCTGTTCCTGCTCTCGCCAGCACGAGGAACTGGAAGCAAACTGGAGATAACCACCCTGGAGGTCCTGCTTTTCAGCATTTTTCCGAGCTCTCTAAAGTCACGCTGCAGAATATTCATCCCCTTCTTTTTCCGACATCATTTGTGCCGATATGCACCACCACTTCCGGCTGCTCACCTTCGTCCTTGAGGATTTTCTGCACTCTGTCCGTGACACCCTGGATCCTGGCACCAGGGAAGCAGCACGCATTTCTATTCAACGTGCCAAAGGAATTTGGGGGGGGGGGGGATGTAGAAATAGTCAGTGAGGTAAACAAACATAATAGTTGAGTGGCAAATGACAATAGTGCTACCTTCCCAATATTTAACTGAAGGAAATAATGGGTTATCGGGGCTGTATGTTGTGACAGACAGCATGAAACCTTGCATGTCATTTTAATATTGCACTTATCCCACCCCCCTGGATATTCCAGATTAATAAATTAAGGCTTTGTCAACCAATTACAAATCAATAACATCAGCCAACTCCGAGATACGAAGCGCTGAGAATTGGGATCCAGACATCACGGACAACTGGCCTCAGTTCCCCGCTCACATCTGGCAGTGATCTCTGTCTGAACTAGGGGCCACGGAGCGTTTTTGAAAGTGGGGAGGCTGAGCGATCACTGATCACTGGCCTTGGGAGTACCCGGCGAGGGAGTGGAGCAACTGAGTGGGGGGAGAGTGTGGGAGGGGGGTGTCCCCCCTCCCACGGTAGGGACTTTTCGAAATTTGATGTATTAAAATCATGTTTTAGTGCATTGTTGAAGTATGATTTCAATGTTTTTTGTTTGAAGTATTTTTAAGAGGTAACTTTTTAAGGGGTAACTTTTTCCACACAAAGGGTGGTGGGTATATGGAACAAGCTAACAGAGGAGGTAGTTGAGGCAGGGACTATCCCAACATTTAAGAAACAGTTAGACTGATACATGTATAGGACAGGTTTGGAGGGAAGATGAACCAAAAGCAGGTAGCTGGGAAACGTTGGCCTGTGTGGGCAATTTGCGCCGAAGGGCCTGGGGCCTGTTTTCACACTGTATCACTCTATGACTACATTATACCTCCACCATGCATGAATGCTTCTAAATCAAGTGGTCGAGTTTTATTGCCATATACTCAAGCATAGAAACATGCAAAATAGGTGCAGGAATAGGTCATTTGGTCCTTCGAGCCAGCACTGCCATTCAATATGTTCATGGCTGTTCATCTAAAATCAGTACCTCTTTCCTGTTTTTTCCCCATATCACTTGATTTTGCCAGCCCCAAGAGCTAAATGTAATTCTCTCTTGAAAACATCGAATAAATTGGCCTCCGCTGCCTTCTGTGGCAGAGAATTCCACAAATTCACAACTTTATGGGTGAAGAAAGTTTCTCCTCATCTCAGTCCTAACTGGCCTACCCTTTATTCTTAAACTGTGACCCCTGGTTCTGAACCCCCAACATCGGGACCATTTTTCCTGCAGTTACAGTAAGTGAAAATCTAGCAGGGAAGCAGGATGCTTTCTCTAACCACCCCCATTTGAAGGCCACTATCTTCCACCATTTCTACCCAATGCTTGGTACTTACTTCCAGCAGCCACTGGTTGTCCTCCAGAATGCAACGAGCTGCAGCCTGAGACATGCCGGTCACCTGGGCGAATTCGGCACAGAGACTCTCACAGCAGCAGCACAACGCTTCCGACGCCTCCGACGGCCCAGGACTCTTGCACTGTGGCCGCTCCATGGCCGGAGCTGCAGTGAGTGATTCGCCAGCCCGGCAAACACTCGCCACCCCGGCAAACACTCGCCAACCCCGGCTCCCTGTCTGTATCTGTCCCCGCCGCTGCTTCTGCTTCCATCCCTCCCTCAGCCCTGGCTCTCCAACACCCATGGCCCATGCAGTTGATATGAGTTTTGAAATTTTCGTTGATCACAGAATTTCTCAGGACAGAGCATGAGAAATGTGTGATCAACGTGAGAGCGTGAGAATTTGACGAAATGTATGATTCTCATGCTCAATGCGTGAGAGTTGGCAGCCCTGCAATGTGAATGTGATTTTTTTGTTGTTGCTGATGTTATTATTAATGCACCTTTAGTAGATGAGACATGTGGCTTTCTTACTATGTCCATGAGTACATATTTGATTCTAAATTATATTCTTGAGCATTCTTGAGGCATAATCGGTACATTCATTGGCACACTCTTGGTTTCATACCAATGAAATATATTAAAGCTTCTTTTAACTTTTAGATGAAAGATCTTAATTTCAAAGAACAATTCAATATATTTATGTGCATTATAATTCAGCCTCACAAATAAAAGTTTTGAATTCATTGTTGTAAGAAGGCTGTGGTTTATACCTCATACCCAAACATGGCTGTTATTACAGATTCATTGACATAATGTCGTTTAATGAGGTCTTTACAATCATCTGTTAGTCTGACACTTATAATGTGCACTTATAAGCTCAATATAATGTTGTTGAAACTTTGTGACAAAATTGCAACTGTGACCCCAATCAGGTATCAATGATATCGTTCCACCTTCATAACTTATCAGATTCCAGAATCTGCAACCTTTTGTAGTCTCCACATCACCTCTCAGTCTCTGTCTTTACTCCCACTCTCTGCCCCTTCCTTCCCCCACCTGGCTCCATGTACTTATCAAACCCACCTGTTCAGTTCAGTTTGGTTTATTGTCACGTGTACCGAGTTACAGTGCAACGCTTTTGTAGCCTGTCAACCAGTCAGCAGAAAGACAAGACATGATTACAATCGATCCATTTACATTGTTTGGATACATGACAAGGGAATAATGTTTAGTGCAAGGTAAAGCCAGCAATGTCCTACCAAGGAGAGTCCGAGGGTCACCTTGTAGTTCAGCATTGCTCTCTGGTTATGGTAGGGTGATTTAGTTGTCTGATGACACAGAAAGCTGGGAAGAAAATCTGTCCCTGAATCTGGTGGTGTGTGCTTTCACACTTCTATATATTTTGCCTGATGGGAGAGGGGAGAAGAGGGAGTGGCCAGGGTGCGACTCGTCCTCACTTGCTTCCAATTGTCACTTGACAGTTCCAGCCTCATCTCTCCACCTCAGCTCTACATATAGGCTGTCTCCCCTGCACACTTAGCCCTGAAGATTGGTCTCGGCCTGAAACATTGTCCACTCTTCCCCTCCAATGAATGCTGAAATCTGCCCGACCAGTGAGTTCCTCCAGCTTGTTTTTTTTTTGCTCCAGATTCTCGTATCTGCGGTCTCTTTTGTCTCAATTATATCATTAATATCCATTAGTGACCCTTTGACATTGTTTTATAATTTCTGAATTTGGTAGTCAGAGGCAGCATAGTGGCACAGCTGGTAGAGCCAGAGGCCTGCCTTGGCTGCTGTCTGTGCGGAGTTTGGGAGTTCTCCTTATGATTGCATGGAGTTTCCTCTGGGTGCTCTGGTTTCCTTGCACATCCCAAAGACGTGCTGGTTGGTAGATTAATTGCACTCTGTAAATTGCCCATGGTGTGTAGGAAAGTGGATGCAAATATATGTGTACTCATTGAACTAGTGTTGATGGGTGTTCATCGAGGATTTGTGTTGGTTGAATGACTTGTGTTCATGCTGTATCTCTATGCTAAAAGAATGAGCTATATATTTTGTTTTAAAAATCACTCATTAATATTCCTGGTTCGGGCTTCTGCAGACTAAATGTATTAGAAAGAAAAATTAAAGGACTTCAGTTATGTGGAACTTTCACAATCACAAGAAATCCCAAAGATTTCTATGATCAATTAAGTCGCTGTTACCAAAACACCCCTAAAGCTATCTTGCTTTCTCCCTTTCCTGGTTCTCAGGTTGGGTTTGTGACCTGAAGCTTTAACTCTGTCCCTCTTTCCACGGATGCTACCTGAACTGCGGTGTTTCCAGCAACTTCCGTTTTGACCTCAGATTTCCATCATCTGCATATTTTTGATTTTCACTCATAGGCAGCAAATCTGCCCATGGCAATCTTCCACAAGCAGGAATGTGAAATGGGGAAAAGACCAATTCTGATTCAGTGATACTGATTGGGATGATTGAATGGAATAAGAAATACTCCCAGATAAAAAAAACGATAAGTGGAAATCTTTAGCATGAGGCACGGACTCATGGGCTTGAGAAACCCAGTCATTCAATATCTTACACATACGCTATCTGATTGCTGTGCTTTACAACAAAGTCCTTGATCACGATCATGTTGATTCAGAGCTGGTGACAAGAAATCAATTAACTTAAAATTGGTGGGAGATCTATTGGAAGCATTTAGCACTCAGCACATTTGTTTGAATTTCTCGATAGTGCAAATAGAGATTATTTTCCAGATTGTCTTACCAATGAATAGGATGTATAGGAAAGAAGGGCAGACGCTGGTTTAAATCGAAGGTAGACACAAAATGCTGGTGGAACTCCAGTTGAGTTACTCAAAGTAGACATTTTGTGTCTATTTACCAATGAAGGTAAGTAGACACAAATGCAGGATTTATAAAATTGAGTATATGAAGGGATCATAATCAGCACTGCAAAGAGAGGCGGTGTGTGTGCGTGTGTGTGCGTGTAATTGGCCTTTGGTAGTAGCTGGAACACAAAGTTAGCTTGACATCTACTATTCTTGTTCAGATCAACTCTGCTAATTCTGCAACAGGAAGGTATAGTACAGTGGCACAGCCAGGAGAACCACTGCCTCACTGCACCAGAAACCTTGGATCACATCCAGATCTCAGACACTGCCAGTGCGGAGTTTCCACATTCATCCTGTGACCACGTGGGCTTCCTCTGAATGTATCTCACATCCCAATGATGTGCAGGTTGGTATGTTATCTGCCCGCTGGAAGCGATTCTTAGCATGGAGATGAGTGAGGCCGACCTCATTGAAACTTACAAAATAGTGAAAGAACTGGATAGAGTGGATATGGAAAGGGAGTGTCCATTAGTGGGAGAGTCTAGGACCAGAGGGCACAGCTGCACAATAAAAGGACGTGGCTTTAGAAAGCAGAGAAGGAATTTCTCTAACCAGAGGATGGTGAATCTGTGGAATTCATTGCTACAGATGGCTGTGGAGGCTAAGTAATTTTTAAAGCAGAGATTGACAGGTTCTTGGATAGGAAGCATGTTAAAAAAGTTATGGGGAGAAGGCATGAGACCTGGGTTGAGAGGGTAAGATAGATCAGCCATGAGTGAATGCTGGACCAGACTCGATGGGACAAATGGCCTAATTCTGCTCTAATGACATATTTAGGAGTGGTAGAATCTGGGGGAGAGTTGATTAGAATGTGGGATTAACGTAGGATTGTGTAAATGGGGGGGGGGGGGGGGGGGGGGGCAATGTTTGCCAAGGATTTGATGGTCTGCAGATCTTGTTTCCTTACTGTATTTCCCTACGACTCTCTCTGACTATCACCAAGGTTTGTTTCTGAAAACAATAAGTAAATGTATTCCTGGCAATTTATACATTTCGACCCATCGATCCATCGATAGTTGTGCATTTAGTACAATGAAGCCATGACACTGGACGTCACGTGACAAATGGTTCCTTGGCAACCATACAAAATGGCGTGGATTTTCCAAGAGACACATGTGAGTGAAGGGAGGGGTAGATGGGTAGAGTGGAGAATAGTGGGCGGGTGGTGGGGAAGTGGAGAACAGTGAGAGAACTTCTTCTTCCATGTAACCCAGAAACCGTGGCTAAGTAGTTTTATATTTTCTACACATTAGAACTACACATAGGGTGGCGCAGTTGCGCAGTGGTATAGTTGCTGCCTTACAGCGCCGGACACCCAGGTTCGATCCTGACTATGGGTGCTGTTCATGTGTAGTTTGTACGTTCTCCCTGTGACCGCATGGGTTTTCTCCGTCATCTCTGGTTTTCTCCCATACTTCAAAAACATACAAGCTTTTAGGCTAATTGGCTTTGGTAAAATTGTAAATTGTCCCAAGTGTGCAGGATAGCATCAGCGTACGGGGTGATCGCTGGCCTGAGTGGGCCGAAGGGCCTGTTTGCGCACTGTATCTCTAACCTAAACTAAACTAAAATAAATTCATATCCTCAGTCCTTTCACAACTGCAGTTCTCAAAGAGTTAAAATCAATGGCACTTCACTCTGATGATGCTGCTTGATCGTGGCATCACATTTATCGTTAGAACTTTCTCGAGGTGATATTTTAAACCTGAACCTGGCTAATGGTGTACAGATTAATGCATACAGCTTTCTAAAAACACTCTGCATTAATCATAAACAAAAGGAACATAGACTAAGTGACAGGACACTTCCCATTTTAATTGATAAACTTCTTTCACTTATTAACAATGGAGGAGGAAATTCCAGAGAGGACTGTGTATCCGGCGCACACACTCCTGGGTGGATATTTTCTGCATTGATCCGCAGTGTTGGATTTGTTCCACAGTCCCATCAGAAGCTGGTGATACTGGAGCCCCACCAGCAGCCAAAGTCGACATGGTTATGCTGGCACGTGTATCTCTGTAAGCAGCTTGGTCTGAAGGGGAGTCTGGAATGAAGCCATCTGCTCAGCTTTGCACGGCACTGGAACAACTGAGATGCACTGGGGAACTCCTCACAGTGCCCAAAGACAGAGCCAGCGTCCGTAAACTTCCCAAGGTGGGGAATCCATTGTCTGAAACCAAGGCCAGGATAACAACCTGTTTGTCAGATGATGTTTCTTCCAGCATGGGAAGGCTGCGGAAGCATGCCCGTGGAAATGAATATTCTGTGTAATTTTTGAATGTTCATCAACGTTTATTAATATCAATGTTTATCAACGTCAAAGAGAGGTACTGATCTTGGGCATGGAGTTGGGGTATGGAGTTTATTCTATCAGCACAGTGGGCAACGTCATCACGCTTTTAAATCTGTGTCCAGTCTCATATTAAATCTACCCTTGCAATGTCACTCCAGTTAACTCTCTTTGCTTGAAGCACAGAGAGGTAGAATATGGACTTCCTTTGTGATGACGGAATTTTTTTATCTCAACTCTTACCTCCAAGGCCAAAAGCGTAAAGAAATAATAAAACTGCATTTATCAAGCTTTTTGCACCCATGTCCGGATGTTACAAGGCAATTAAATGTTGTAATTAAAACTGTTGCAACGTATGAAATGTGACAGATTAGATCCCACAAAACGTAATGCACCAATGATGAGACCATATATTTCTTCTGGTGATATCAACTTGTGGCACAGTGGCACAGTGGTAGAGTTGCTGCCTTACAGCGCCAGGAACCCAGGTTCAATCCTGACTATGGGTGCTGTCTGTACGGATTTTGTACGTCCTCCTCGTGACCGCGTGGGCTTTCCCTGAATGCTTCTGTTTTCTCGCACACTCCCACAGATATACAGGTTTGTAGGTTAATTAAATTTGGTAGAAAATTGTAAAAACTGTAAAAATGGTGTAGGATCGTGTTGGTGTACGGGGGCGATCGCTGGTTGGCGCTGACTCAGTGGGTCAAAGGGCCTGTTTCTGTGCCATATGTCTGAACTAAACTAAACCAAACTGAAATAAACAGAGGTTTATGTACTACCTCAGAGCAAGGGACAATTCCCCTTGTTTTCTTTGAAATAATTACGTGGTATCTTTTTAGGCCAACCAAAGGTATTGAAGTGTGAAAATGCACACCTTTAGATTCGGGGACATTTGTTTCCCAGTTGTTTTCAGACAACTTAATGATCCTACCGTAACTAGAAAGCAGTGCTGTACCACTATCCACCTGTTTGGTGGCCCTCGGACTACCTTTGATCGGACTTTACTGGCTTTACCTTGCACTAAACATTGTTCGCTTATCATGTATCTGTACACCGTGAATGGCTCGATTGTAATCACGCATAGTCTTACTGCTGACTGGATAGCATGCAACAAAAGCTTGTCACTGTACCTCAGTGCACGTGACAATAAACTAAACTGAACTGAATGGATACAGGTGGGTAGACACAAGGAACTGCACATGCTGGAATCTTGAGCAGAACACGGTGCCAAAGTAACTTAGAAGGATAGGCAATGTTTCAGGTGGGGACAGTTCTTCAGACTGCATGGAAAATTGCATGGCTCAACACCGCACTGTAAAACGATAGATTCCTTGAACCTTCAGATATCGAAGTGAAAATGGAACCTATCTGCTCATTTTCACAAGCAAGTCCCGTTTCATCCATGTGTCTCTGTGCGATCGATTCGTCTGATGATGAGCTGGTCACAACTGACCACCAAATCCCCACAGGAAGAACACGTGCACGGCATAAAGACAACTCGCGGAGCCTGCGGGGGGAAGAGTTTCATCACGGAAAGATCCATTAGATACAGAATTGTTCTGACAAAAATAGACACTAAAACGGTTAGCTTTACAGAATTAATGGGATGAAAGAATCCGTGCAAAAGCATCGAGTCAGATGAGGTGAAGTGATATTAAATTTTGTAGTCATTCAGTTTGCAGCCACTCAGCTTTGCATTCACTTCAGTGCTGGTTAAACAAGAATCCATTCTAATCTTGCTTGCTGCAAACCAGAACCCTCCAGGAAATCAATTACTTTCATTAAACATAGTTCAGCTGACAAGACAAAGTTCAAAAGATGATCTACTGCTAATGGGTTCTGGCTCATTATGGTAGCCACTCTGAGAGCCCCCAGTGATTAGTTTAGCACGATCGACTCGTACCTGCATCATTTCCAAGATGCCCCTGGCACAGCTGCCCCAATGACAACCCTATTAAGTCACCCCTTGAATGTAAAGAGCCTCAGCCATCTATTGAGCATAGGAGGGCATGGGAGATTTTGCTGCTGTTTTAAGATCTACTAACAAAGCCCACATCAGGTGAAATATCTTTCCATTGCTTAGTCAGCCTGCTGCAAATGCCGAAGATAGTGACAGGCATTAAAGAGTCAACGGTGTTTTGGTAAAAATCATGCACACTGCTATTATTTGAGAACACACTGCCCTTTCAAAGTCACCTCATGCACATGGAGCACTGGAAATGAATTATTACCAGAGGAAACAAAGGTTTCAAGAGCTCCGAGCATTGTAGCAGAATCGTGTTCTGCATTCCCAGGGCTGTAATTGCCTTGTGCAGACTGATCTAAAAACTGCAGAAACAAATAGAATTCAGCATGGGAAGAGCATTCGGTCCAGAATTTCTCTGCTAACCCGTTGTCAGAGCGATCCAAATCTAAATCGCCCCGGCCCACTCCTCTCTGGTTCAAAGGTCAGGGGATATGGCGAGAAGGCTGGAACGGGGTACTGATTGTGGATGATCCGCCATGATCATATTGAATGGTGGTGTTGGCTCGAAGAGCAGAATGGCCTACTCCTGCACCTATTGTCTATAGTCCATAAAATATTTCCCAGTTTACCTTGAAAGATGGATTGGCTTTTGCCTCGTGTAACAAAGTACTTGATGTTCCAACAGCAATCTGCAGTAACGTTGATTAATTGATTGAAAGATACAGCATGGAAACAGGTTCTTCAGCCTACGAGTCCACGTTGACCATCGATCACCATATTCTGAAGATTATGACTGCAGAACGCTAGTTTTATGCTATCCCACTTTTGCATCCACTCCCTACAGTTTACAGGGGGCAATTAGTCTACAAATCCACACATTTCCGCGATGTGGGAGGAAACTGGCTTGCCCAGAGGAAACCGATGCAGTCACAGGAAGAATGTGTTAAACTTCATTCAGACAGCTCCTGAGGTCAGGATCAAACCCGGGCCTCCAGCACCGTGAGACTACAGCTCAACAACTGCGCCACTGTGCTGCCTTATCTCACTCCTGCTTTTAAATGACATGGATGATCATTGTCACAAAACCTACCGTAATAGACCTCACGAGAATACTGGAAAGCTACTGAATAGTGGATCGCTGGGGTTTAGAAGAATAATGGTGGACTTCATTGAAACTTGCAAAAAGTGAAAGGCCTAGAAAGAGTGTATGTGGAGAGGATGCTTCAGTTCCACTAGTGGGAGAGTCTAGAACCAGAGGGAATAGCCTCAGAATAAAAGGACGCACCTTTATAAAGGAGATGAGGAGGAATTTCTTTATTCAGATATCTGAAGTGGGCCGTCATTCAGTATGTCTCAGGTGGAGATTGACAGATACTTGATTGGTATCACGGATTATGGGTAGAAGGCAGGAGAATGGTATTGAGGGGGAAAGATAGATCAGCCATGATTGAATGGAGGTGCAGACTCGATGGGCTGAATGGTCTACTGCTGTCCCTATGACATGAATTAGGAGCAGGAGTGGGTCATAGAGTGATACAGTGTGGAAACAGACCCTTCGGCCCAACTTGCCCACACCGGCCAACATGTCCCAGCTACACTAGTCCCACCTGCCTGTGCTTGGCCCGTATCCATGTACCTGTCTAACTGTTTCTTAAACGTTGGGATAGTCCCAACCTCAACTACCTCCTCTGGTTCCATACATCCACCACCCTTTGTGTGAAAATGTTACTCCTCAGATTCCTATTAAATCTATACCCCTTCACCATGAACCTATGTCCTCTGGTCCTCGATTCCCCTGCTCTCCCTATACTCCCTCAATTCCTCTTTTGTGCCAGTTCACCATTAGCCTCAGCTCTCCAATTTTTTCAAATACTTAGCTACCTCGACCATAAACATATCTACTGATCTGAGAATTGATGGCAGAGAGTTCCAGAGATTCACTACCATCTGAGAGAATAAATTTTTATCCAGCTCAGTTTTAATGACCGTCCCCTTATTTTGCACCTATATGCCCTCGATTGTAGCTCTCAACTAAGTGACAACATCAGGACATCCCATCTCCTAACTCAGGCTGTCTCCAGGACGTTTTTTTGTACGGCGTTCTATGACTGATCACTTGGAGAGACTGTAACCTGATGCTAAAGTTCATGAATTAATGAATGAATAGGTTTATTGGCCAAGTATTCACATACAAGGAATTTGGCTTGGTGCTCCGCCCGCAAGTGACAACATGACATACAGGGACACTATTCAGATACCGGTGACTGATCCAGTGATTCTCCCCCAGATTTACCCTCCCTTCCTCATGGTCAAGACATTATGATGCCCTTCAAAAGAGAGCTCGGACAGCAAAAAACCACGGGCACAAATGTTCAGTGTACCGTACCAATTATTCCACACCTACTGGCCACCAATCTTAATGAACCTGGGCTCTCAAACTTCTGTTTATCAACTTAAATTCTCCCTTTTAATAACGGTGCTACAAAAAATGCTGCCGCAAACTGCTGAGCAGTTATTTCCAGCAACTGATAAATCTCCAAAGCATCAAGTTCCATGGACGTAATCTTTATAGATAACAGACATTCCCAATGGGCATGTCCCCATTGTTTCAAACTCGCCTAAAATGGTGCCATTTGGAACGGGACCGACAAACTACTTTAGCAAGGTTACCGATGCTGTTGCAAGAAAAATGTTGCACTGGTATCATTAAGGATACATCCCAACCCTGAGACTGGGCCAGAAAAACAAAGGGAAGATTCTTACTAAACACTGCAGGTTGATGAGCTTTTGTCAGCACTGGGCCTGTACTCGCTGGAGTTTAGAAGGACGAGGGGGGAGATTGAAATGTACTGAATCGTGAAAGGCTTGGATAGAGTGGATGTGGAGAAGATGTTTCCAGTAGTGGGAGAGTCCGGGACTAGGGGTCATAGCCTCAGAATTAAAGGACGTCCCTTTAGGAAGGAGATGAGGAGGAATTTCTTTAGTCAGAGGGTGGCGAATCTGTGGAATTCCGTGACACAGAAAGCTGTGGAGGCCAAGTCAATGGATATTTTTGAGGCAGAGATAGATAGATAGATTCGTGATTAGTGCGGGTGTCAGGTGTAATGAGGAGAAGGCAGGAGAATGGGGTTAGCAGGGAAAGATAGATCCGGCATAATTAAATGTCAGAGTAGACTTGATGGGCCGAATGACCTAATTAGTTATGACTTAACAGTTATGACCTAATCCAGTCTCAGAAATGACTATGAAGGGATCTTAACGCAAGGTTTGTGCAAGAATCCTTTATTGGAAATGAAGAAACAAGGAACTGCAGATGCGCGTTCCAAGAAGACAAAGAATGCTGGAGTTATTGGGTCAGGCGGCTTCTCTGGAGAACATGGGTGGGTGATGTTTTGGGTCGGAACCCTTCGTCAGACTGATCCGGGTGAGCGGTGTAAGTTGAGGATGGAGGGAGAGGGTTGTTAGAGGATACCTAAAATCGGGACGATTCAATGTTCATACCGATGGGTTGTAAGCCACACAAGTGGTATATGATGTGCTAATCCTCCAGTTTGCATATGACCTCACATGCGAATGGAGGAGGACCAGGAAAGAAAGGTCAATATGGGAATCGGAAGGGGAGTTAAAATAGTTAGCAACCAGGAGATCCAGTTGGCCTCATCCTACCACAACCAGAGAGTAGTACTATCTCATTGGTGACCCTCAGACTACCCTTGACTGGACTTTGCTGGCTTTACCTTGCTGTAAACATTATTCCCTTATCATTTATCTATAACACTGTGCACTGCATCTATAACACTGTCTTTCTGCTGACTGACAGTGAAAAGTAACAAAAAGCTTTTCACTGTATTTCGGTACAAGTGACAATGAACTAAACTAAACTGAACTGAACCAGGTGCAAGCGTTCAGTGAAATGGTCGCCTAGCCTACACTTGGTCATGAGGTTGTGGACTTGCATGTTCAATTGCCCCATGAGGTTAAGGACTTGTGTCTGCAAAGTAAATTTGTGTATTCATCTTTACTCAAACAAAAGGTATCTGCTTATCTTCATTCTCCTGCTGTTTGTGGAGCTTGCTGTGTGCAGCTCAAAAGCCATGTTCTTAGATTGCGTAGGCCACCCTTCAGTATAGTCATCATCAGTTGTTCGTAAGTTCAGAAGATATAGGAGCAGAATTAGGCCATTGGGCCCATCGTCCACTCCGCCATTCAATCATGGCAGACCTATCTTTCCCTCTCAACTCCATTCTCCTGCCTACTCCCCATAACCCCCTGAAACCCGTACTAATCAAGAGTTGCAATTAGGCTGTGAATGGTTTCCTTGCAAAGGATGTCTTTCTCTCTTATCTACCCATGCTTGAAAAATTAATGCCAGCCAAAGTGTTATATGCTTCAGTGCTGATATCTCCAACCTTAACTCGTGCAACAGCTATAAAAGTTAATAAAGGTCATTAATATTTCAGAGAATTGATTGAGGCGGCATGAACTGAATCATAAGGCTGGCCCTTGGATTCTACATCCTTGAGGACACACTTGTGTGACAACACAGTGACAAGGAACTATGCTCCCTGGTGCTGGCACCAATTAAGATAAACAAACGGCTGCTTTTTTTACAGCAGGAACTGCAACAACTCATGCCGAACTATGGGTTTTCTGCGGCATTAATAGCGCAAAGGGATGCCCGCTTTACAAATGATTCGCATACCAGTTCGCGGGTCCCTGGTGGGAGACCGCTTTTCGGAGCTCCCGCAACGGCAACTTCTCCCGCCCGAGTTACGGGATTGAAAATGACCTGGAGCGGGGCCTTACATCGCCCTGCGCGGCTTTAACGGGCGCGGGACTTGCTAGCGCCCGACGGGGGCTCCAACATCCAGACCCGCAGCGGGGCCTTACATCGCCCGCCGGGGGACTTGCCAGCACCCGCCGGGGGCTCCAACATTAAGACCAGGAGCGCGGCCTTGTATCGCCTGGCTCGGCCTTAATGGCCGTGGCACTTACCATCGCCCGCCGGGGGCTTTGACTTTGACATCGGGAGAAGAATGGAGAGCAGGGGAGAGACAAGACTTTGCCTTCCATCACAGTGAGGAGGAGATTCACTGCGATGGATGTTTGTGTGAACTGTGTTGGTGTGTGTCTTGGTTCATTTCTTGTTGTATGACTGCATAAACCAAATTTCGTTTGAACTTAATTTGAGGTTCAAATGACAATAAATGGTTTTGTATTGTATGGTATTCAAGCACCTTCAGGCTGGATCTCAGCATCTGCAGTTGTTGGCCCGTTACTATGGCAACTATGGGTGTACTTCACACATGAGGAGAAGTGAAAGGACGAGAATTCTCCATCGAAACTCCATTAACTGAGAGGCAGCACGATATTAAATATTTTAATAAAGACTCAAAATGGAGCTCGTAAATTGTTTCAACTGCTGCATACTTAAGTTACACATTTGCGAGTTTGATCCCGATTGGGTAAAAAGAAATCATATCAAATCATGGCAGCTTTTCTTCAAAGTGGGACATTTGTAATATAATGGTTGGAATGAGTTGTGAGGTTGAGAGTGGCCGTCAAATGGTCGATTGCTGATCATCAATGAACGTTATAGCTCTTAACATTTGCTGTAAATTTTGCGACTGCCCTAATTTTAGTAGCTATCTCCTTTAAATGATTGTATCACATGTAAGCATAGCAGGACTGTTTGTCCTTGGTGCTACTTGCACCATTCATCAAGATTTCTTGCTTATTAAGCTTTCCTTGGCACCCACTACTCATCTCTGGTGTTCCCCATCTGCCACTGTGCTGTGATCTACATATAGTCTTCACCTCCATGGAGAATAACACAGTGAACGCACCTAGGACCTGGTTTAAAAACCTTCGTAGACAGAATAACTGAAACTCAGTCTAATTCCCTGCAGCAATGAGAAAGGGAAATAAAACTGTCCACAATTGTGTGCTGTATGTCTAATTAATATGTCAGTGTCCTTCAGTGTCTGTTATAATGTTTGCACTTAGGCCTAAATAGCAGCAATTTGCATCTTGTTAGACAGATACAGCACAGTCATTCTCTCAGCTGAAGTTCAGGGACCATCTTTCAATTATTGAAGCAGGTTATAGAGCCAAACTGGAAAATTACAGGCATATAGATTCAGCACTACTTGATGAAGTGCTGTGTGAGTTCATCGCAAATGACAGAAAGATTGAGCATTTGAAGAAACAAGAACCGGTGGCACAGTGGCGCAGCGGTGGAGTTGCTGCCTTACAGCGCCCAAGACCCGGGTTCGATCCTGACTCTGGCCGCTGTCTGTATGGATTTTATACGTTCTGCCCATGTCCTGTGTGGGTTTTCTCCGGGAGCTCTGGTTTCCTCCCACACTCCAAAGACGTACAGGTTTGTAGGTTAATTGGCTTTGGTAAAATTGTACCTATTGTGTGTAGGATAGTATTAGTGTGCGGGGATTGCTAGTTGGCGATGACGTGGTGGGCCGATGGGCCTGTTTCCGCGCTGTATCTCTAAACTAAACTAAACCGAAGGAACTACATTTCCTGTAGTTTATCAGGCTGATTCCTGAAGGGAGATTTGGATGATTGGATTTATATTCACTAGAGTTTTGACAAATGGGAGTGCCCACGTTGGTATTTATAAAACCTTGATGGCGTTCGACAGACTATTTGCAAGAAGGACATTCCCAGTGGTGAGGAATACCACAAGCAGTGTTCAGAACTTAAGGAGACACGATAAATAATTTAGAACTTCATAATTTAAGCGGAATTTTATCACCCAGCGACTGATGAGCCCATGGAATTCAATGGTTCAATGGTCCTTTATTGTCACATGTACCGAGGTACGGTGAAATTTAATTTACCATACAGTCATACCAAAAAAGCAACAAGATACAAAACTACATAAAGATCAAACATAAACAGACACCACAGCAGCATACAGCATAAGCGGAGACCCACAGCCATCAGTTCAATGTCCGGGCCACACACACGCTCCTTCACCGTGATGTGAACAGAGTTGTACCGACCACTGTCACTCTCTCTGCAGTCCCTGTCTGCCCGAACGCCAGAAAGCCATCCACACTCGCACAACACTCCAGGATGTCCTCAGGGCGCGATGTCCCTGCAAACACCCAGATGACTGCACTCGCAGCACTCCCTCCAAGTCCCCACCAGCGCAGCAGGCAGCACGGCCATCTTGTTTTTCCGCGCGCTCACATTCCCCACTGTGATGGAAGGCAAATAACGTATGCCTTCTTTCCTCCTTTTCTCCTGCGGTCGGGGCAATTGAAACATCCGCAGTCGGAGCGATCGAGCAGTCGAAGATCGAACCCCCCGCAACGAGGCGATTGAGGCTCCCACGATCGGGGAGGTCGAAGCTCCTGCAATTGCAGCTACTGCAGTCGATCCTTAACAAATAAAGATACACTAAAACATATATGGCGAGGCTGCCACTTTCGAATTCCTGACCACAAAAGGCAGCCAAGTACACATATAGTACTAATGGGATCAAGGAATGGGAAGAAAGCAGGACCTGAGGACTGAATTTGGACAATCTGCCATTATTATATTGACTGGCAGAATAATCTTGAAGGACCAAATTACCAATCCAGTTTCCTCCCACACTCCAACGACGTACAGGTTTGTAGGTTTTTGGATTGGTATAATTGTAAATTGCCCATAGGGTGTGTTGGATAGTGTTAAGGGCCTGTCCCACTTTCACGCCCTAATTCACGACCTCTACCGAGTTTGCCCTTGACTCATACTCGCAGCATGGTCGTCACTAGGTTGTTGGAGGTCGTTACAAGGTCGTAGAAGGTCGTAGGTAGGGTGTAGCAGGCCGTAATGCTAGTCGTAGGTACTTGTGGCATCGTAGGTACTCGTGGCACTGGGAGTTTTTTCTTGCATGATGAAAAATGTCCACGAGTAAAAAAGGTTGCGAATTAGGTTGTGAAAGTGGGACAGGCCTTTAGTGTGCGGCAATCGCTCGTCGATGAGGCCATAGCGCCTGTTTTCGTGCTGAACTAAACGAAATGAAACTAAGCTAAACTAAACTAAAATCGTTCTAATGCTACGGCCTTTTATTCTGAGGCTGTGCCATCTGGGCCTAGACTCTTCCACTACTGGAAACACCCTGAACAGCTAAGCAGCAACACAGCTGGAAAACAAATGTCTACTAAACAAGCACAGCTGAAAGTGACAGTGGGTCGCTCGACTCTACAGCAGGCCTGTCTGCCAATCACTCCCGTGCAGACTCGGAGGACCAAAGGCCCTGTTTCTGCGCTGCATCTCTAAACTAATCTAAACTGTAGAAACCACTGCCTGACCTGATGTGTGATCCCTACATTTACCATTTGTTTTAAAACCACAGCTTTGCAATATTACATTGTATTGAACAGCCTAAATGCATGTGGAATATCACAAGTACTGTTACTGAATTATGAATGCTACATTTGAGGAGAGAACAAGAGCTGTAACTATACCTTGCATCGTTTCACAACAGTGAGAATGCTGTAATTTAAATGTATTCCCTTTTGGTGATTCTCAGCTGCACACTTTGGTAGATTGTGGTTTAACACTTTAGGAGAGCTCCCCCTCCCCTCACCCCACTCACCATCAACAACACCACAGTCACATCTGTGGAGTCCTTTAAGTTCCATGGAACCATCATCTCCAAGGTCCTTAAATGGGGGGCCACCATCGACTCCACAGGGCCAACAGAGGATGTACTCACGGATGTGAGGAAACACAATCTGCCACAGGCAATCAGGGAAACGAGAGATATCTCCTTCGCTCCTTAGATGCTGCTGCACCCGCTGAGTTTCTCCAGCTTTTTGTGTAACCCTGCCACAGGCAATGATGGTCCAATTCTATACGGCCATCGTAGAGTCTGTCCTCACCTTCTCCATCATGGTCTGGTTTGGCTCAGCCACCAAGCACGACATCCGGAGGCTGCAGCAAATCGTTCGATCAGCTGAGAAGGTTGTTGGCTCTAACCCTCCCACCATTGACGAACTGTACACTGCAAGGGCCAGGAAGTGAACGGGTAAGATCATCTCTGACTCCTCTCACCCTGGCCATAAACCCTTTGAAGCACTTCCCTCTGGAAGGCAACTCCGGACTGTCAAAGCTGCCACAGTCAGAAAACGGCTTTTTTTCATGAGCACGGGGGTACACAAAAGGCTGGAGAAACTCAGCGGGTGCAGCAGCATCTAAGGAGCGAAGGAGATAGGCAACGTTTCGGGCCGAAACCCTTCTTCAGGCCTCTTTTTTTCATGAGCAGTAGCTCTACTCAATAACCAAAAGTCTGTAGCCTCCTTTTGCTCTGTTTTAAAAAAAAATTCATTCACTTGTTTAAACTATAATGTTTTATTCTTTATGTTTTATTCTTAATTGTTTACTGTATGTCGTGTTGTTACTTGTGAGCGGAGCACCAGGGCAAATTCCTTGTATGTGTACATACTTGGTCAATAAATGTATTCAATCATTCATTCAATTTCAGCATATGGGTTTGTTCATTTAGATTAATTTCTCAACAGTTTGCATTGGAAAAAGTATGTTAAACTCGAGGTATAATTCTTATTGTTGGATTTAGGCCCTGGGCTACAACAAGAAAATGGAGTCTGTGTAGGGAGGACCTGCAAATGCTGGTTTACACCAAAGATAGATACAAAATCCTGGCATAACTCAATGGGTCAGGCAGCATCTCTGGAGAAAAGGAATAAGTGTCATTTCAGGTCGGAATCCTTCTTTAGACTGAAAGGTAAAGAGGTCAAGAATAAAACAGGGCTGGCATCAGGTGACCTCAGGAAGGGTGGAGCCCATAATGGCCCATTGCTGGCTGGGGAAGATGTACTAACGACCGGGATAGAAACATAGAAACATAGAAAATAGGTGCAGGAGGAGGCCATTCGGCCCTTTGAGCCAGCACCGCCATTTATTGTGATCATGGCTGATCGTCCCCAATCAATAGCCCGTGTCTGCCTTCCCCCCCCATACCCCTTGATTCCACTACCCCCTAGAGTTCTATCTAACTCTCTCTTAAATCCATCCAGTGATTTGCCTCCACTGCCCTCTGTGGCAGGAAATTCCACAAATTCACAACTCTCTGGGAGAAAACGTTTTTTCTCACCTCAGTCTTAAATGGCTTCCCCTTTATTCTTAGACTGTGGCCCCTGGTTCGCCCAACTTTGGGAACATTTTTCCTGCATCTAGCTTGTGCAGTCCTTTTATAATTTTATATGTTTCTTTAATATACCCCCTCATCCTTCAAAACACCAGTGAATACAAGCCTAGTCTGTTCAATCTTTCCTCATATGACAGTTCCGCCATCCCAGGGATCAATCTCGTGAACCTTCGCTGCACTGCCTCAATCACAAGGATGTCCTTCCTCAAATTAGGAGACCAACACTGTACACAATACTCCAGATGTGGTCTTACCAGAGCCCTATCCAGCTGCAGAAGAACCTCTTTACTCCTATACTGAAATCCTCTTGTTATGAAGGCCAACATTCCATTAGCTTTCTTCACTGCCTGCTGTACCCGCACGCCAACTTTCAGTGACTGGTGTACAAGGACACCCAGGTCTCGCTGCACCTGTGCGGACTGTGGAACTAGTAAATTGAGTGGGGAAGGGGGAAGAAGGAATAGATGAGTTACTTGATATTTGAGAAATGAACGTTCATGCCGCTGGGTTGTAAGGTGCCCAAGCAAAATATGGAGTGCTATTCCCCCAATTTGGGTGTGGCCTCATTCTGACAATGCAGGAGGCCCAGGACAGAAAGGTTAATATGGGAATGAGAAGGGGAGTTGAAAATATTTGGCAACCGGGATATCACATCGGCCAAGGCGAACTGAGCGTAATTGCTCAGCGAAACGATCGTCAAGTCTAAGCTTGGGCTCGCCGTTATATAGGAGCCCACACTGGGAAAATCGGATACAGTAGATGAGTTTGGAGGAGGTGTAAGTAAACCCCTGCCTCACCTGAAAGGACTGCCGTGGTCCCTGGGTGGATTTCAGGGATGAGACAGAAGGACAAGGGAGTCTATGTCTGACCGCAACACTTCAGGAGCCTAAAATTAGCATTCTTTCTTCTCCTATATTTTAAGTTTCAATCATCCTCAATATAAAATAATCAGGAAGAAAACGAGCTCATGTGTGCAAAATAAAATGAGTGGACAGAACCTACTACCCAATTGACACAAACAGATAATATCATTCTCAGTTGTATTTTAACTTCCACTGAAATGCTGCAGAAGGGCGGCACGGTGGCGCAGCGGTATATTTGCTGCCTTACAGTGCCAGAGACCTTGGTTCAATCCCGACTACGGATGCTCTGTACAGAGTTTGTATGTTTCTCTCCATGACCGAGTGGGTTTTCTATGTGATCTCAGGTTTCCTCCCACAGGTTGATAGGTAAATTGGCTTGGTATATAAGTGTAAATTGTCACCCTAGAGTGTGTAGGATAGTGTTAATGTGTGGGGATCGCTGGTCAGTGCGGACACAATGGGCCGAAGAGCCTGTTTCCATGTTATATCTCCAAACTAAACTAATATTAGATCTCAAATATTTTTGAGTAAAATTCAAACTATTATCAAATAGTCAGCTTCACAATGTTGAGCGGTGAGTCTTGAGGGGCTTCCAATTTATTACCCCAAGTAGTTATCTCTGTTATGCCAACATGATGGAACAATCTTATGCAGCAATTTGTTCGTGTTGTTATTGATATCATTCATCAAGTTGTTTATTAAATCATCCTGGCAACACTCCCTGTCTCGATGTTCCCCATCTGCTGCTGTGCTGAGATCGACATATGGTCTTCACCTCTCTGGAGCGAACACAGTCAGCACACATGGCGCCTGGGTTGAAAGCCATCCCGTACAGAAGGCAAGGAAACCACTTTGAATAGCTTTAGTCTACGTCCCACTGACAATGAGTGCTCAGCACAAAAATCGTCTATAATTAGTAGCACTGCTTCTATTTCATATGGCAGGGTCCTTTGACGATGTTCACAAAAATTCAGTCAGAGAGATTCAAGAGGGGTATAGGCTGATTAGTACGGATGTCAGGGGTTATGGGGAGAAGGCAGGAGAAGGGGGTTACGAGGGAGAGTTAGATCAGCCATGTTGGGCCGAATGGCCTAATTCTACTCCTATAACTTGTGAACTTGTGTGACCCAGACAAATGAGGTACTCTGCTTCTCTAGTTGATGTTAACAAAAAATGTAGCTTTGTCTAGCCCAGTCTACATATAACTGAATTCAGTAAAAAAAAGTATGCAACAGAGGAGTAGATTCGATGGGCCAAATGGCCTGATTCTGTTCCTATCAATTATGGAATTGTTTTTGCTCCTATCACTTATGAACTTAGTGTTTATTATTGTCATACGTCCCAGACAGAACAATTAAATGCTTACTTGCCGCAGCCCAACAGAATATATAAATTCCTCCTCTCTGAACTCCCACCATCCCCCCCCCCCCACCAGATTTGGCCTTTGTCCACTCCCCAGGGCTCGTCTGAGCCCAACTCCCACCCTTGATGTGTCCGCCTCCATGCCTTTCTCTATGGGAAGGAGTCCTCACCACCCAGTGATGACCCCTTCTCCCATCTCCACCGGTCTCTCTCCTCTTGGACTCCCCAGAACAGCCTTCTGCCCTCTCTAGACCTCTTTATTTCTAACTGCTGTTGTGACATGAACCATCCCAACTTTTCCACCAGCCTCACCTACTCCAACCTCACTCCCTCTGAACGTACAGCCCTCTGCTCATTCTGCAGCAACCCTGACATTATAATCAAACCTGCCACCAAGGGAGGTGCCGTGGTAGTCTGGCACGCTGACCTCTGGCGCTGAGGCCAGGCGACAACTTTCAGACACCTCCTCCTACTTATCCTTGGACCATGATCCCACAGATGAGCACCAGGCCTTAATCTCAAACACCATCACTGATTTCGTCACTTCTGGCTGTCTGCCTTCCACAGTCTCCAACCTTATCGTTTCCCAGCCCCGCACAGCCCGTTTTTATCTTCTCCCCAAAATCCACAATCACAAGGGCTCTGGCAAACCCATTGTTCCTGCCGGCTCCTGTCCCACGGAAATGATTTCCACGTACCATGACTCCATCCTATCCCCCCTTGTCCAATCTCTCGCGACCAATGTCCAAGATACCTCACATGGACTTTGTCTCTTTAATGACTTCCGCTTTCTGAGCCCCCACTTCCTCATCTTTCCTATGGACGTTCAGTGACTCTACACGTCCATCCCCCATCAGGAAGGCCTTATATCCCTACATTTCTTCCTCGACTACAGAACCATCCAATTTCCCTCTACTAACACTCTACTCCGCCTAGCAGATCTGGTCCTCACCCTCATAAACTTCTCCTTTGACTCCTCCCACTTCCTCCAAGTCCAAGGTGTAGTTTTGGGCTGCATCTGCGCCCAAGATGAGGTATTCCATACTAGAAATTCCGAGATGCTTGAGTCGATTGTTAAATATGTAATAGCAGCGCATTTGAAAAGCAGTGACATGATCGGTCAAAGTCAGCGTGGATTTATGAAGGGGAAATCATGCTTGACTAATCTTTTGGAATTTTTTGAGGATGTAACAAGTAGAATGGATAAGGGAGAGCCAATGGATGTTATATCTGGTCTTTCAAAAAGCCTTTGACAAGGTCCCACACAAGAGATTAGTGTGCAAATTTAGAGCACATTATATTGGGGGGTATTGACATGGTATTGACATGGATAGAGAATTGGTTGGTAGACAGGAAGCAAAGAATAGGAATTAACGGGTCCTTTTCAGAATGACACGCAGTAACGAGTGGGGTGCCGCAAGGCTCAGTGCTGGGACCCCAGTTATTTACAATATGTATTAACCATTTAGACGAGGGAACTAAATGTTTGTGGATTACACAAAGCTGGGTGGCAGTGTGAGCTGTGATGAGGATGCTATGAGGCTGCAGGGTGACTTGGATAGGTTGGGTGGATGGGCAGATGTAACATAATGTGGATAAATGTGAGGTTATCCACTTTGGTGGCAAGAACAGGAAGGCAGATTATTATATGAATGGTGTCAGATTAGGAAAAGGGGAGGTGCAACGAGACCTGGGTGTGCTTGTACATCAGTCACTGGAAGTAAGTATGCAAGCAGGCAGTGAAGAAAGCCAATGGTATGTTGGCCTACATTGCGAGAGGATTTGAGTTAAGGAGCAAGGAGGTCCTACAGCAGTTGTACAGGGCCCTGGTGAGACCAAACTTGGAGTATTATGTGCAATATTGGTCTCCTAATTTGTGGAAGGACATTATTGCTATTGAGGGAGTGCAGCGTAGGGTCACCAGATTAATTCCTGGGATGGCGGGACTGACATATGATGAAAGAATGGGTCAACTGGGCATGTATTCACTGGAATTTAGGATGAGAGGATATCTTATCGAAACATATACAATTCTCAAAGTTTTAGAGAGCTAGATGCAGGAAAATTGTTCCCAATGTTTGGTGAGCCCAGAACCAGGGATCACAGTTTAAGAAGAAGGGGTAGGCCATTTAGGATTGAGATGAGGAAAAACTTCTTCACCCAAAGAGTTGTGAATCTGTGGAATGCTCTGCTGCAGAGGGCAGTGGAGGCCAATTCAGCAGGTTCAGGAACAGCTTCTTCCCTGCGGCTGTTACAATACTTAACTCTGCACCTCGGTGATTGCCAGTCACTCCCCCCCCCCCCGGACACTCCTTCCCCTAGTATAATTGCACTACTGATACTGTTTGTACATATATATATATTTTTTACCATTTATTATTCTAAGTTCGCTCTTCTGGGGAGATGCTAACTGCATTTTGTTGTCTCTGTACTGTACACTGCACAATGACAATTAAAGATTGAATTGAATTGAACATGGACCACTGAGCAGAAGAACAGGCCCTTCAGCCCACAACATTTATAACATCCATAACAACCCCGAACATAAGGCCAAGTTAAACTAACCTCCATATCCTTGTCCACTACAAACCAACTGACTCCCACAGCTACCTGGACTACTCTTCCTCCCACCCTGCTTCCTGTAAGGACTCCATCCCCTATTCCCAATTCCTCCGACTACGCCGCATCTGCTCCCAGGATGACTTGTTCCACACCAGGTCATCGCAAATGTCCTCGTTCTTCAGAGAACGGGGTTTCCCCTCCCCCACTATCGATGAGGCTCGCACCAGGGTCTCCTCCATACCCCGCAACACTGCCCTCTCTCCCCATTCCCCCACTCACAACAAGGGCCGAGTCCCCCTGGTCCTCACCTTTCACCCCACCAGCCAGCGCATACAACAGATAGTCCTCCGCCAGTTTCGCCACCTCCAACGTGACCCCTCCACTCGCCACATCTTCCCATCTCCCCCCCTGTCTGCCTTCCGCAAAGACCGCTCCCTCCGCAACTCCCTCGTCAATTCTTCCCTTCCCTCCCGCTCCACTCCTTCCCCGGGCACTTTCCCTTGCAACCGCAAGAGATGCTACACTTGTCCCTTCACCTCCCCCATCCACTCCTTTCAGGGACCAAAGCAGTCATTCCAAGTCCGACAGAGGTTCACCTGCACCTCCTCCAACCTCGTCTACTGCATCCGTTGCTCCAGATGCCAGCTAATCTACATTGGTGAGACCAAGCGGAGGCTAGGCGATCGTTTCGCTGAACACCTCCGCTCGGTCCGCAATAACCAACCCGACCTCCCGGTGGCTCAGCACTTCAACTCCCCCTCCCACTCCGTATCCGACCTCTCGGTCCTGGGCCTCCTCCATGGCCAGAGTGAACAACACCGCAAGTTTGAGGAACAACATCTCATATTCCGCTTGGGGAGTTTGCATCCTCTGGGCTTAAACATTGAATTTTCTCAATTCTGTTAACCCAGACTGCTCCCTTCCCCCCCCCCCCCCCCACCTCTCCCTCAGCCCTCGGGCCCTGACATTCCTTCTCCATCTCCCCCCCCCCCAAGTCGCACTAGCTTCTCATTTTCACACCAGAAACAGCTTACAATGGCTTGCTTCCCTTATCACCAATACTTTTTTGCATATCTTTCACTCATTGTTCTTGCTTTATCTCTCCATATCACTGTTTATATCTCTCGTTTCCCTGATCCCTGACCAGTCTGAAGAAGGGTCTCGACCCGAAACGTCGCCTATCTCCTTCGCTCCTTAGATGCTGCTGCACCCGCTGAGTTTCTCCAGCTTTTTGTGTAACCCTCCATATCCTTGCATTCCCTGCCTATCCATGTGCCTATCTAAAAGGCTCTTAAATGCCATTATCATATCAGTTTCCGTTACCACTTTTGGCAACGGATTCCAGGCATCCACCACTTTGTTTGGATGTACCCTGTACATCTTTAATATTTCCCCTCTCACATTACAGCTATGTCTTCTAGTCAAGTTTTAAATTACAAATAAAACACAAAGTACTTGTGCTATACCACCAGGATAAGCGCTCAACCAAGAAAACAAAGCCCAAAGCTAAAGTCTTATCTAAACTGATCATACCAACTTGTGCTAAGGACAATAACTAACTCTATATGCAATAATCAGCTACCTGCATGTTAACAAGCACATTAAAAAAAACTGATCATGCAGATCAATGGAGATTATGGAGACAAATTAGGTAAATCAAGTTGAGGTAGTGATAAACCAAACTCTAATTGAATGGCAGAATAGGTTTGAGGAGCTGAACAACCTTCTACTCATAATGCTGCCCGACCTGCTGAGGTTCTTCAGCATTTTCTATTGATTTAGACCTGCATTTGTAGTTCTTTCCTATACATAGAAACATAGAAACATAGAAATTAGGTGCAGGAGTAGGCCATTCGGCCCTTCGAGCCTGCACCGCCATTTAATATGATCATGGCTGATCATCCAACTCAGTATCCTGTACTTGCCTTCTCTCCATACCCCCTGATCCCTTTAGCCACAAGGGCCACATCTAACTCCCTCTTAAATATAGCCAATGAACTGGCCTCAACTACCCTCTGTGGCAGAGAGTTCCAGAGACCCACCACTCTCTGTGTGAAAAAATTCCTTCTCATCTCGGCCCTAAAGGATTTCCCCCTTATCCTTAAGCTGTGACCCCTTGTCCTGGACCTCCCCAACATCGGGAACAATCTTCCTGCATCTAGCCTGTCCAACCCCTTAAGAATCTTTCCAATCTTCCTGCATCTAGCCTGTCCAACCCCTTAAGTTTCTATAAGATCCCCTCTCAATCTCCTAAATTCTAGAGAGTATAAACCGAGTCTATGCAGTCTTTGTTCATAAGACAGTCCTGACATCCCAGGAATCAGTCTGGTGAACCTTCGCTGCACTCCCTCTATGGCAATAATGTCCTTCCTCAGATTTGGAGACCAGAACTGTACGCAATACTCCAGGTGTGGCCTCACCAAGACCCTATACAACTGAAGTAGAACCTCCCTGCTCCTACATCTGCAGTTCTTTTTTAGTTCAATATATACACCCCAGATTCTCACTCTTTCAAGATCAAATTAACACTTTTCGATCAAAGTGCAGGAAAATTCATCGGCAACATAATGGACTTGGAAGTTCATAAGTCATATGAGCAGAATTAGGCCCTTTTGGCCCATCAAGTCTACTCCGCCTTTCAATCATGGCTAATCAATCTTGTCTTTTTAATCCCCATTCTCCTGCCTTCTCCCCATAATGCTTGACACCTTCACTAATCGAGAATCAGTCAATCCTCACCTTAAAAATATCCAATGACTTGGCCTCATTGGCACATTTGCAGGCATTTAACTCTGACGAGTGATCTGAACTGGTCGATAAAATTAGGCTTTGTTGCATTTTGCCAGCAAGTAATGGTGAAAAGCTGCAACCCTGCATTTTATGCAGCACAAATTAACATGTCTCATTTGCTTAACACCATTCAATTACAGATCCATTTCATGAAGAATCAACTTGGCTGCCAACATACATTCACAAATAGGAGTACTGCCAGGAAGAACTGTACTGGCCTTAGCCCTTCAATATTTGGCTCGTTTAGTTTAGTTTAGTTTAGAGGTACAGCCGGGAAACAGGCCCTTGGACTCACCAGGTCTGCGCTGACCTACGATCCCTGCACACTAACACTACCCTATACAATAGGGACAATTTACAATTATACTAAGCCAATTAACCTGTATGTCTTTGGAGTGTGGGAGGAAACCGGAGATCCCGGAAAAAACCCACGCAGGTCACGGGGAGAACGCACAAACTCCGTACAGCCACTCCCCTGTGGTCAGGTTCAAGTCAGGGTCTCTGGCGCTGTAAGGCAGCAACTCTACCGCTGTGCCACCATGCCGTCCCTGCTTACTCTCATCCTAAACCTAAATCTTGCTATTCTGCAAGATCAAACCAAAGGTTGAGTAGGAGTCTTATATAAATAAAGCACTTGCCCAAATTTAAAGGGTGCCAGAAAGGGTTTGTGAAATAGTATTGCTTAATTTCGTAGATGGAAATAAAATTTCCTTTCCTGAATTTTTGATATCAACCATTGTTAATTCCATAAAAAAAAATAGCTGCTTGGGGCAAAACCACCTACATCATATGTAAATAGACACAAAATGCTGGAGTAACTCAGCGGGGCAGGCAACATCTCTGGAGAGAAGGAATGGGTGACTTTTCGGGTTGAGACCCTTCTTCAGAGTCATCACATGTAATCCATCTAATTTTCCTGATATTTGCCCATCCCATTTAATGGTTTTGCCAAAGTACTTCCAAAAACTGGGGTAAGCTTGGGAAGGATGTGAAGTCCCTAATAAAAATGCAGAAGAAAATTGGACCATTTCCATGGATGAGAGATTTCTGCTCCAAAGTTAGATTGGAAAATCCGAGCAGTTCTCCAAAGTCGGTTGAGAGGAAATTTGTTTGAGATGTACGACCTCATCTTTGATCTAGTGGGTGCCGTTAGAGGTGATTCAATGACCAGGAAAAACAGCTTTAATGTTTTGGCCAGAAGCTACAAGGATGTTGAGGGAGAAGGTGCAGGAGTCTGAGAAACATAACCTCCTGGTTCAAGAACAGCTTAATGTCATCACCTATTAGCTTCTTGAACAACCTTGCAGAATCCTAATCACAGCCCTACCACAGCACTGATTTATATTGGCAACGTACTTTAGGCCCGATTTTCCAGCAACTAGTGGTCTGGCACCTCCTCAAATCGGGACAAAATTACCAGAGCACACTTGAAATGCCCCTTCGGAAGCCCCGCAGAAAAGGTGGTGCCCAGTCTGGGTGAGGTGGCCGATCGCGACCTCATCGGCAATTCCGCACTGATCGGTAGGGTCGACTTTTCCCCTGCGGTCAGGGCTCTGGAACTCCGGCCGGACCAGAGCCGGAGATCCGTTCCTATGGCCGACTTCTCCTACCAACCGGCGGGTCGAATTCATTCCCCGCAGCCGGGGTTCCTGAACTTGGGCCCGGCCCGTGCCGGCAGATCCAGCATCTCGGCTCCTCACTGGCCCTTTCTGGCACCATTGGACTCCTCTCAGAGGCTGTTGCCTCTATTGGTCCAGAAACACGGATAATCCAGAATGGCTCTGGAACCATGGATGACCAAAAAAATCGGTGAAACATAGAAAATTGGTGCAGGAGGAAGCCATTCGGCCCTTCCAGCCTGCACCACCATTCATTGTGATCATGGATGATCGTCCCCTATCAATAACCCATGCCTGCCTTCTCCCCATATCCCTTAACTCCACTAGCCTCTAGAGCTCTATCTAACTCTCTCTTAAATCCATTTTGGACCTGTACTGAGGTTGCAGAACATACTTTAGCTTGCACTAATATGGTCCATTTTGCGATGTGATACGATAGAAATTGGTCTGCCAACAGTCTTTAAACGCAAGATATGTGAAGGTGAGCATTGTCCCACCCCCACCCCTGACATCAGTCTGAAGAAAGGTCTTGACCCGAAACGTCACCAATTCCTTCTCTCCATAGATGCAGTTTAAGAAAGAACTGCAGATGCTGGCAAAATCGAAGGTAGACAAAAATGCAGAAGAAACTCAGCGGGTGAGGCAGCCTCTATGGAACGAAGGAACAGGTGACCCCAGAATTGGTCTCACCAATGCCTTGTACAATTTTAACATTACTTCCCTACTCCTATATTCAATGCTCTGATTTATAAAGGCCAGCACACCATCGGGCCGTCACCTATTCCTTCACTTCATAGATGCTACCTCACCCGTTGAGTTTCTCCAGCAACTTTATCTACTTCCATAGATGCTGCCTCACCCGCTGAGTTTCTCCAGCATTTTGTGTCTACCCACAAGACACCTGGAACCTAGTTTAACTGATAATTTATTGTATATTCATTTGTCGTGTGCACATTTAGTGTGTCTTTGAAGCTGCAGCAAGTAAAATAATTTTGTTTTTTTCTGGCCCAGGTGCATATGACAATTGAAAGCTCTTGACTCTTGACATGAGGAAATACTCAGAAAATAATCATCATCTAGTACTCACTGCCTTTAAGGATGGTGGAAACGGAATCAATCACTGCTTTCAATTGGAAAGGCACTTAAGAAAGACTATTGCATAGGGCCATGGGTACAGTGTGGGGCAATTGAGACTGATGGGTGACAGGTACAGACTTGAACATCTGAATGGTTTGTCCAATGGTTAAATTATTGTGTTCTTTTAAAATGTTGTGTTCAATTAAACAAATTCCAATGCATCCACACTAGGCTGGTAACCCACTGACCTGATTGGGATCCATCTTGTGAAGTTTAGTTTAGAGATCCAGTATTGAAACAGGCCCTTTGGCCACCAAGACCGCGCTGACCAGCGATCCCCGCACGCTAACGCTAACCTGCACACACTAGGAACAGTTTACAATTATACCAAGCCAATTATCCTACAAACCTGTACGTCTTTGGAGTGTGGGAGAAAACCAGAGATCCTGGAGAAAATCCACGCAGGTTACGGGGAGAACATACAAACTTTGTACAGACAAGCACAGGATTGAACCTGGGGTCTCTGGCGCTGTAAGGCAGCAACTCTACCGATGCGCCATTGTGCCACAGTACCACTTGTTCTCGATAATATTTTGTCCTTTACATTGTTTATTCAGATATTCATCCAACTTACGCTAAATAAAGAATGTGAAGTGGCATTTTAGTGCCTTCTTTAGTTTAGTTTAGTTTAGAGATACAGCTCGGAAACGGGTACTTTGGCTCATGAGTCTGCGTCGACCAACATCACTCGCACACTATTCCTATCCTGCACACTCTGGACAATTTAAAGAAGCCAATTAATCTATTAACCTACAAACCTGCATGTCTTTTGGAATGTGGGAGGAAACCGGAGCACCCGGAGAAGACTCATGCGGTCACAGGGAGAATGTACAGATTGCACCTGTAGCCAGGATCGAGCCTGGGTCTCTGGTGCTGTAAGGCAGCGCCTCTACCATTGTGCCACTGTGACATTTGGGCTGCTACCTCTGAATATCCACTATGCTTTTTAGGGAAAAATTAGTTGCCAACTTAAAGCCATGAGAAAAAGATGCGAATAGTTCTATTCCCATCAATTCAAAGGGTCTGGACCCGAAACGTCACCCATTCCTTCGCTACAGAGATGCTGCCTGTCCCACTGAGTTACTCCAACATTTTGTGACTATCTTCGGTTTAAACCAGCATCTGCAGTTCCTTCCCACACAGTTCACACTAGTTGACACCCGCAGCACAAAACAGACCTACGCAGGGATGTTTTTAATAGACAATAGACAATAGGTGCAGGACTAGGCCATTCGGCCCTTCAAGCCAGCATCAGCATTCAATATGATCATGGCTTATCATCCCCAATTAGTAACCTGTTCCTGCCTTCTCCCCATATCCCCTGACTCTGCTTTCTTTGAGAGCCCTATCTAGCTCTCCCATGAAAGTTTCCAGAGAACCGGCCTCCACTACGCTCTGAGGCAGAGAATTCCACAGACTGACAACTCTCTGTGTGAAAAAGTGTTTCTTCATCTCCGTTCTAAAAGGCTTACCCCAAATCTGAGGAAAGACATCCTTGCCCCAAATCTGAGGAAAGACATCCTTGCCATAGAGGGGGTACAGAGAAGATTCACCAGACTGATTCCTGGGATGTCAGGACTTTCATATGAGGAAAGATTGGATAGACTCGGTTTGTACTCGATGGAATTTAGAAGATTGAGGGGGGATCTTATAGAAACCTACAAAATTCTTAAGGGGTTGGACAAGCTAGATGCTGGAAGATTGTTCCCGATGTTGGGGGAGTCCAGAACAAGGGGTCACAGTCTAAGGATAAGGGGGAATTCCTTTAGGACCGAAATGAGGAAAACATTCTTTACACAGAGAGTGGTGAGTCTCTGGAATTCTCTGCCACAGAAGGTAGTAGAGGCCAGTTCATTGGCTATATTTAAGAGGGCGTTAGATGTGGCACTTGTGGCTAAAGGGATCAGGGGGTATGGAGAGAAGGCAGGTACGGGATACTGAGTTGGATGATCAGCCATGATCACATTGAATGGCGGTGCAGGCTCGAAGGGCCGAATGGCCTACTCCTGCACCTATTTTCTATGTTACTATGTTTCTATTCTTAAACTGTGGCCCCTGGTTCTGGACTCCCCCAACATCGGTAACATGTTTCCTGCCTCTAGTGTGTCCAAACCCTTAATAATCTTATATGTTTCAATAAGATCCCCTCTCATCCTTCTAAATCCTAAAGTATACAAGCCCAGCCGCTCCATTCTCTCAGCATGTGACAGTCCCGCCATCCCGAGATTAACCTTGTAATCCTACGCTACACTCCCTCAATAGCAAGAATGTCCTTCCTCAAATTAGAGGACCAAAACTGCACATAATACTCCAGGAGTGGTCTCACTAGGGCCCTGTACAACTGCAGAAGAACCTCTTTGGTCCTATAGTCAACTCCTCTTGTTATGAAGGGTAACATGCCATTCGCTTTCTTCACTGCCTGCTGCACCTGCATGCTTACTTTCATTGATTGATGTACAAGGACCCCCAGATCACGTTGTACTTCCCCTTTTCCCAACTTGACGCCATTTAGATAATAATCTGCCTTCCTGTTTTTGCTACCAAAGTGAATAACCTCACATTTATCAAAGGTTCAAAGGTTATTTTATTGGTCTCATACACCAATTGCTGTAGTGAAATGTTTCTTGCCAATGCAGCACATAAAAAAGAATATAGACATAACAATAATAGTAAGATTAAATGAGAACTTACCAGTTTGAAGTTTGATCTTGATTTTATGAGGAGTTACGTTGGTGATTACGTGAAGAAACACAGCCAGTCCGCATGCGCGTCAATCTTCAAAGCAACGGCATGAAATCACAAACAACAATTACCGAAGTGACATAGTAAGATGCGTGCCTCGAGAACTACCAGATGATCTTTATGAGAGAGGGTTGGGCGTGGAAGGCACGTAATCACCAACATAACTTCTCATAAAATCAAGATCAAACTTCAAACTGGTAAGTTCTCGTTTAATCTTACTATTTTACTTCGGAGTCACGTGAGTGATTCCATGAAGGGTTCGAAGCTTTGTGATTTCAAGCCGCAGATCCAAATCTTGGCGTCTCGCTGCATTGATTGACTCAGGATGAGTGAATAATCAAAAAATACATTAAGCATGATATTGATTCAAATGTATTAATGAGTTACGTTAATAAAGAAATCAATAGCAACCCCTGTATCTCAGGGGAGGCTAAAGTAGACACAAAACAGAATGGGCAAAACACCGGTTCAATAATCGGCCTACGGTAAAAAAAAATTAAAATCAATTCAGTTGGCCATCCTGCAGTCGCAAGGATATGGTCGATGGGAATGTCCATTGCCCTGGCCACTGACGTTGATGCTGACCAGGTGGAATGAGATATACAATCGTCAGGGTTTATACCTGCATAAACCAGAACCTGCTGCAGCTACCTTGAAATAGTCTGAACCGACCTTCCCTTGTGTGATTGTTTGTCGATTAATAAAAAATGCTGATTCCACACTTCTTAGATTTCTGGTGACCTTGATTTAATATAGCAAGCCTGCCCTGTCACATAGATATGAGACTGTGGGGTAACCGAAAAATGATCGAAAATCCTGCCACCCCTGGTCTGCTCTGCTTGTGTAGATCAGAATGTAAAATGTAATGGCACCTGCAGCCAATTCCATCCTATCTAGCCACAGCGTTTGCAATGTTTGCCCTCGTTGTGCTGATATTAGTGTCATGACTAAGGATGTAGCTGGAACCCACTGGTGAAGTAATGTTAACACATTTTCAATATCCAAACTGCATATTCTTGTAGTGGGAGAACTTGTGTCAAGATCTGTTTTACAACTCGATATCCGGGGTTGAACCCGACAGAGTGGTTCCCGTTTGTTGCAGCTGTAGTGTCTCTATAACTGAATTATTGTCAAATACCATTTAAGAATGAACTGGAAGACATCAGTAATCTGTACCGTATTAAATGTAACATTAACATTTAAACAAAACCGCTTCCGATCCCCACTTTTTTGGGTGCTATCCCTGAACTCAGCAGTGAGCACATCCATGGCTTAATGTGACAACCTGAGCGTAAGTCAATTAATTCAGAATGTGTAAGTCAATGATTGTTTCATTATGCAGAGGCCGGTTTCGTGAACCACAGTTTGAACCAGCAAAGTTTTTGTTTTTTAGAATAATCATATACCGTTGTATTATTATGCCTGATGAAAGCAGGCAACATGGCTGCTTAGCCAGTCCGACAGTCCGAAACCCAAAGCGAGGTCTTGCTGACTGTTTTAAGACCCGGCTAATGAGGCAAAATGGAGGAAGACATAAAAGAACATTCTTCCTTTTGTAGCGAGAATGTATTTCTCCGCACTATTGTGTCACATATTTTTGCAATCAGTGAATAAACATGAACCAACATGTCGATATTCGATGTAGCATTGAACATACTTTCATAATACTTTGAGATCCAATACCTATTCTGTGTTGTCATCGATCTGAACTGGATGATACATCAGTGGCAAAGGAGATTAGGTAAATTATTACAGGATACCTTTACTTGATTGCCATGTGACTAACAGATGTCACCACCATAGTGTAGCAACTTGAAGTTGAGCATGTAGAATATGTATATTTGCTCAATAGCCCCTTACCCATGGGGTGCATCTAGTGTATATATTTAGTTGATACCAACAACTGAAGAATTGGTAACTCATGCAAATCTCCACTACCTCCAACTCGGGATGGTATTAGGAACTTCTCACCTTAGAGCCCTTAGCATCAGTTTGTAATGACTCAATTCGACCGACCAAACTACTGGAGCAATGCTGAATACTGTTTGTTCATCATTGTGACTGAGGTAGCTTCAGCTGATAATAGCATAAGGTTGTTAACAATGGTCTACGTGTCCTTTGAGAGGTCGCTACTTTGCACGATATCAGTTCCTTGATTTGCTCAGCTGGAGCACAGCTACTATATTGCCAATTACTCTTGATGAAATAAAAGTCCGTTTTAGAACAGGTTGCTATTAATTCCAATCTCTTGCCACAGGGCAGAGTCATAGGCTAATTAATAATTAAAGGTAAATCCCAATGTTTATCCCATTCCGCAATGTTTTACTGTTATTAGTACAGTTATATTGTCTTTGATAACCTCTGTAATGGGAACTGCATAGAATGGATCTTTGAGACCCTTATCAATCTGTTGTTAGCCAGGAAAATATGTTTTCATATTCGGAAAGTTCATATGCAACACTCTCCATTTTTCATAATAAACAGGCCACTCCTGCCTTATTCCATGAGTGCTTTGTATGAGAACTCTGGCCCGATATCTGAACCTTATCTTCAAAGACAACCCTGGCCATAATCCAAACTTGCTTGGAATGCTAGTACTGTGCCTCTAACCAGATGTTTTTAATCCTTTGCGTGTTGAATATTGTAAATGTAAATATTACAACTTGTGAATGGTGCACTTACCCATGTTTTGGAAGTGCCAGACCCACTTTGTTGAGTAGGGTAGGTAGGGTGCATGGAATTTCTGAGCTATCATGCTGCCCCCAGCTCCAGTGAACTGCCTACTGCCAATAAGCACCTGGGGTGCATTCTGAAATGATGTCCTTTGCCCGCCGTTGGCCTTAATTGATTCGTCTGCCAGGTTTCCCTCCCCTGTTGAATAGGCCTACCTGAATAACAGATTCGGCGGCTGGCTCTCACATCCCCCTTTTTGTGCTGTTCATTGCCGGCACATATGTTCCATCGACTTCTTTAGAGCCTGGAGTCAGTTATATCTTGACCTTTCACACTCCCCTCCTCAGAGAGGGCGATTCGTAGGCAGCCCTAAACAGGCGCTGCCGCAGGCCAAAGGATACCTGCGCTGATATGGCCCCATTGGACCTGTACCAGGATGGAACATTCTGCTGGGATGGCAACTTTGTCAGGAAAAGGTACCTCTGACACGTGCCCTTCATCCCTTGGGGTATGCCCCACGGCCATACCCTGAGACTCAGCATCAGCAGGATACTGACCCGTCTTGGTCTCTGCCTCCAAGAGGGAGACCTGTAGCAGCCCTGTCAACTGGCACTGCTGGTGCGGCTTGCAGAGTTGGAACATCTGGCTCAACTTCACCATCAGAGTCGGGGTCAGAACTAAGATGACCCATGGCTCACACCTCCTCATCCACGAAGGTGCTATGAAACAGCTCTCTACTAGATGCTGCTGGCGCCTTTTTGTTCAGGGTTGCACTGACACTCCTCCTGCTGGCATGTGCCCTGCTGTAGCACTGTATGCAATAGTTGCTGCATTTGGGATAGTCGTTTCAAACACACTATCCAGCCCCGGTGAGGAATCATCCCCCGACTCCGTGGGCCTATTATTCTGCTATCCAGCCCCGGCAGGGAATTTCCCCCCAATTCCATGAGCCTAGCAGACTTATAGGTTACTTTGAGCAACCCTGTCCCAGGCGTTGCCGGCGCCGCCTCTCGTAGAGGCCGGCACTTTTTGACATGAAACAGCCCTGTCCGAGGCGCTGCTGGCGCGGCTCTCCCGTAGGCCTGTGCTTTCATACATGAAGCAGCCTTGCCAGATGCTGCTGGTGTGGCCTGTCCCATAGGCCCGCGCTATTTCAAATGAAGCAGCCCTATCCCAGGCGCTGCTGGAGTGGCCTGTCCCAATAAATCAACTTTTAGTGCAGAGCTTTACCTGTGCTAAACAAGAAATAATTTCATCGTCAGGGACACATGACAATAACTTTTTTGACTTTTAACTTTGACTTTACCTTTTGACTTTCAGAAAAACACTATAACATACATGTAAACTTTATCATTTAGAAAAACCCTTGCAGCCCGACTCACCCAATAGAATCCTTTCTCCACCAATTTTACTCTCTGCCTGGGACCGACATCTGTGAACCGTTGACCGCACTGTCAGCGACTCTGGCATTATTTACTACATTATTTCCACGGCATCCCCGCAGGCTGGAAGCCACTGACTGACTTGTCAGCGGTTGCGTATCTCCCAACCCGATCTTTTGCCAGTTTAACTTACCGCCGGCAGGAGCGCTGCCCTACCCGTCTGGTGCTTGCGCCAATGCGGCTGACGTACTGACACGCATGCGGACTGGCTGGGCTTCTTCACAGAATCACTCACGTGACTCCGAAGTAAAATAAAGTGATTTTAAACATATAAAACATCCCCCCGCAATGGTTCCCATTATAAGGGAGGGCACATTGTCCAGTCCCCAATGTAGCAGTTTTATCCACATTAAACTGCATCTGCCATGCATCTGCCCACTCACCCAACCTGTCCAAGTCACCCTGCATTCTCATAGCATCCCTCCTCACAGTTCACACTGCCACCCAGTTCACACTGCCACCCATATCTTAGAGATTTCAAGCAAAGTGTTAAAATGTAGCCTGACTAGTTCTTTCAGGCATGGATTAAATATCACCTGGAGCACATTGAAGAGGAACAGATGCTATCGGTTTGTTGCACAAGAAAATTGGCCGTGGTGATGCAGCTAGCATGGCGGCTTCCTTACAGCACCAGCCAGCAACCGGGTTCAATTTAGACTTCAGTTGCTACCCTGTACGGAGTTAGCATTGTCCCTTTGTGCTCGTGTGGTTTCTTCTGGGTGCTCCAGCTTCAATAGACAATATACAATAGACAATAGGTGCATTTGGCCCTTCGAGCCAGCACCGCAATTCAATGTGATCATGGCTAATCATCCCCAATCAGTAACCCGTTCTTGCCTTCCTGCCATATCCGCTGACTCCGCTATCTTTAGGAGGTCTATCTAACTCTCTCTTGAAAGCATCCAGAAATTTGGCCTCCCATAACCCAGCGATATGCAGGCTGGTTGGTTAATTGGCCACTGTAAGTTGCTGCCAGCATGGGGCTGAAAGGAAAAATCTGTGAGGAATCGATGGGAATGTAAGGAGATTAGGTTATAGTCATAGAGTCACAGAATGATACAGTGTGGAAACAGGCCCTTCGGCCCAATCTGCCCACACCAGCCAACATGACCCAGCAACACTTGTCCCACCTGCCTGCGTTTGGTCCACATCTCTCCAAACCTGTCCTGTCCATGTATCTGAGTAACTGTTTCTTAAACGTTGAGATAGTCCCTGGCTCAACTACCTTCCTGTGGCAGCTTGTTCCATACGCCCACCGCTCTTTGTGTGAAAAAGTTACCCCTCAGATTTTGCCCTTCACAAACCTATGTCCTCTGGTCCCCTGGTTGCAGGAACAATTAGTGGAGTAGTGTTCTATGAGCTTGCATAGACTCAATGGGCTGAAATTGTCTCTATGGCTTCAATGCCATAAGGAAATATGCAATATTATCTGGAGGAAGGCTGCAGATGCTGGTTTATCATTAATCATCATGTTTTATCAGTAATGTTTATTATTATTAATGTTTAGTGTTTTCTGAGTCATTCGTAACTGTCACTGTATGTCATGTTGTTACTTGTGGGCGGAGCACCAAGGCAAATTCCTTGTACGTGAATACTTGGCCAATAAACCTACTTACTTACTTACTTATACCATAGGTAGACACAAAATGCTGGAGTAACTCAGTGGGTCAGGCAGCATCTCTGATGAAAACTGTACAGACTGTCTGTGCTGAGACTGTACAGAACTGTGCTTTTTTACGGAGTTTGTACGTTCTCCCTGTGATCGCGTGGGTTTCCCCGGGGGCTCCAGTTTCCTCCCACATTCCAAAGACATACAGGTTTGTAGGTTTATTGGCTTCAATAAAACTTGTAAAGTTGTCCCTAGTGTGTCGGATAGTGCTGGTGTACGGGGATTGCTGGTCGGCGCAGACTCGGTGGGCCGAAGTGCCTGTTTTCGCGCTGCATCTCGAAGACTAAAAAACGAAACAAAATAGAATAGGTGACGTTTTGGGTCGGAACAGTCTGAAGAAGTGTTCCGAACCGTGACGTCACCATTTCCTTTTCTCCAGAGATGCTGCCTAACCCGCTGAGTTATTCCAGCATTTTGTGTCTGTCAAAATTCAAGATTCAAGAAAGTTTTATTGTCATGTGTCCCAGATAGGACAATGAAATTCTTGCTTTGCTTCAGCACAACAGAATATAGAAGGCATGAATACAGAACAGATCAGTGTGTCCATATACCATTGTATAAATATATACACACATGAATAAATAAAACAGATAAAGTGCAAATCAACTGATAATGGGCTATTAATGTTCAGAGTTTTGTTTAGGTTGAGTTCATTAGTCTGATGGCTGTTGGGAAGAAGCTGTTTCTGAACCTGGACTTTGCAGTCTTCAGGCTCCTGTACCTTCTACCTGAAGGTAGCGGGGAGATGAGTGTGTGGCTAGGGTGATGTGGGTCCTTGATGATGCTGCCAGCCTTTTTGAGGCAGCGACTGCGATAGATCCCCTCGATGGAAGGGAGGTCAGAGCCAATGATGGACTGGGCTGTTTTTACTACTTTTTGCAGTCCTTTTCACTCCTGGGCGCTCAAGTTGCCGAACCAAGCCACGATGCAACCGGTCAGCATGCTCTCTACTGTGCATTATGATCATCATTAAATCACCGCTGTAGGATCTTGCCATGTAAATATTGGCTGCCGTGCTTTCACCAGCCACCGCCATTTAATAGTAAAGCACTTTGGGGTTTCCTGAGGGACCCAACAGGCGCTATATAAATGCAAGCTGTCTTGCCTTGCAATGGAGCGTCAAACATGAAGGGATGTTATGCGCTTGCCTGAAGCTTTCGGAATTAAGTTCAAAAGAGAGGTAACATCTGCTGTTTGTTTTAATTAATGCTCCAAAGCCCCCAAAGGCACACGGGCCCGTGCACAGTTGGGAGGCAAGACTGCAACGTCGCTGCTGGATGTGGGAAAAAAAAGGAACAGTTATTTGGAATCCCCGATGAAAAGCCAGGGTAAATAATTTATCAAATAATCATAATTTATGGTCAAATCTGTCATAAGAACCGTAATCTGTGGCCGTTAATGAGCGGATGGGCAGCATAGCTGTGCGAATCCTCATGCTAATTCTGAGCTGCTTCTGCACTTCCACGTTTTCAAGTCAGGAGCTTTGCGCTTTGGGTTCCAGTTTCATTTTGATCTCGCTGAAGTGCTTCATCATCACAGAACATTTCCTGAATCTTTTCCAGCAACTTGGCAATTGGCTCCCAAACTTGCATCCCTCGACTAATTTTGGAAGAAGCTGTCAAGCCAGAGGCACAGATATACGCAAAATAGCTGGGGAAACTCAGCGGGTGCAGGAAACACCTCCGGAGAGTAGGGATGGGTGACTTTCTGGGTCGAGACCTATTTTCAGACTGAAAGTCAGAGGAGAGGGAGACAAGAGATATGTAGAAGGGTGAGGTGCGAAAATGACAGATCAAAGCAGACGACAAACAATGAAATATAAAATGGCTCATTGTTGGCTGAGGGGAAGGTGATGACAAGTCATACATACAGTAAAATTAATCAGGGGTTAAACAAAAAATGCTGGATTAACTCAGCGGGACAGGCAGCATCTCTGGAGAGAAGGAATGGGTGAGGTTTCAGGCCGAGACCCTTCTTCACCTGCAATGTCACCCATTCCTTCACTCCAGAGATGCTGCCTGTCCTGCTGAGTTACTCCAACATTTTGTGTCTATCTTCGGTTTAAACCAGCACCTGCAGTTCCTTCCCACACAAATTAATCAGGGGGACAGCTAAACTAGTCGGAGAACTAGGGTGGGGGAGGGATGGAGAGAGAGGGAAGGCAAGGGTTACTTGAAGTTAGAGAAATCAAGATACGTACCGCTGGGTTATAAGCTGCCTTGCTGTTCCTCCAATTTGCATTGGGCCTCACTCTGACATTGGAGGAGGCCCAGGACAGAAAGGTCAGTGTGGAAATAGGAAGGGGAGTTAAAGTGTTTAGCAACCGGGAGATCGCCTACACCTGGGCAGACCAAGCGTAGGTGTTCAGTCAATGCGGATTTGCTGCCTTGGTACAATCCTGCCAGTGTGCCAATGTCTGCCCCCACCAGCCAGCTTCTGTGGCAGGTTCCTCCAGTTCCAAGTCCTCTGCAGCTGAACCTACACGAGATCATGTGTTCCCCATCCAAACCATCCCTTCGACTCTCTCATGCCATGCAATTAATTGTGTGCAGATCTCGCTGCACCATTGACCATGATCGGTGTCGACATGGACAAGGTGGGCCAAAGGGCCTGTTTCCACGCTGTGTCTCTACAGTAAAGTAAAGTCTAGGTTTACAATGATAGGGCTACACACACGTTATGAAGTGCGTGGTGGAGGCTTCGGGTAATGCTGAGTGCATGTGGGTGTGAGAGAATCCACATAACTTGATAACGCCTAATAATCCCCAATTGCAAATAATTTACCGCAGGAACGGGGTTCTAATTTTGGATGATCAGCCATGATCATATTGAATGGTTCGAAGGGCCGAATGGCCTACTCCTGCACCTATTCCTAAATCAAATTCCTCGTATGCTGCAACACATACTTGGCAATAAAGTATGATTATGATCATGATTATGATTCTCAATGTTTGTATGTTTCTAACAATGTTCACGTGGATATGGGAAATGAACTCTCCCTACAATGTGTGGGAGGAAACCGAAGATCTCGGAGAAAACCCACGCAGGTCATGGGGAGAATGTACAAACTCCGTACAGACAGCACCCGTAGAAGAGATCGAACCCGGGTCTCCGGCGCTGCATTCGCTGTAAGGCAGCAACTCTATCGCTGCACCACCGTGACTGCCCGTAGTCACGTTGGTAGTTGGTAGATGGGGACATCTTTCCCTTAAGATGAGAGGTCACAAATTCATCCAGTCTGTCAGTCCTCCCTGGGTGCAAAGTGAAGAAAAGATGTACCCTCCTGAAACAGAACTTAACGGTAGGGTTGATGTGATGCCTTCCATGTAGAAAGAAGGAACTGCAAATGCTGGCTTACCAAGGAAAGACAACAAGTTCTATGTTTCTATGATTCTACATTTCTATGTTTCTATGTTTCTAAGTTTTGTTTTTCCTTGACGACTTCCACGGTTCGGGACGCATGCACAACCGTACTCGGGGTCAGTAATCATCTTCCATGTGGAGTGTGCAGCCCACATTGTTACTGACCTGTGTGGACGTCACAGCTCTCTGCATTCCTCAGGGGAGGTTGAAACCAGGGGCCTCAACTCTAGGACCAATGATTCAATGAAACGTTATTGCCACATGAACCTGGACACAGTGAAATCCTTTGTTTTGCGACCATGTATTGCGCTGATTGGTCAGCACAGCAGCAAAAGTTTTTACAGGAACCTCGGTACAAGTGACAATAAACTAAACTAATCGTACAGCAGACCTCACCTAAGCAACAAACACATCAGGAAAGAATTAGGAGCAGGGAGGTTCTACTTCAGTTGTATAGGGTCTTGGTGAGACCACACCTGGAGTATTGCGTACAGTTCTGGTATCCAAATTTGAGGAAGGACATTATTGCCATAGAGGGAGTGCAGAGAAGGTTCACCAGACTGATTCCTGGGATGTCAGGACTGCCTTACGAACAAAGACTGCATAGACTCGGTTTATACTCTCTGGAATTTAGGAGATTGAGAGGGGATCTTATAGAAACTTACAAGATTCTTAAGGGGTTGGACAGGCTAGATGCAGGAAGATTGATCCCGATGTTGGGGAGGTCCAGGACAAGGGGTCACAGCTTAAGGATAAGGGGGAAATCCTTTAGGACCGAGATGAGAAGGACTTTTTTCACACAGAGAGTGGTGGGTCTCTGGAACTCTCTGCCACAGAGGGTAGTTGAGGCCAGTTCATTGGCTATATTTAAGAGGGAGTTAGATGTGGCCCTTGTGGCTAAGGGGATCAGAGGGTATGGAGAGAAGGCAGGTATGAGATACTGAGTTGGATGATCAGCCATGATCATATTGAATGGCGGTGCAAGCTCGAAGGGCCGAATGGCCTACTCCTGCACCTAATTTCTATGTTTCTATGTTTCTAGGAAGGCTGGCTCCATCCCGGGGGTGGAGTTGGATTCATGGGAGGTGGTCCTGGAGGGGAGGATGCTCCTCAAACTGCGGAGCATCCTGGACACATACAGCTCACCCACTCCATGACACACTGATCAACGTGAGGAGTACCTCCAGCAACAGACTGGTTCCAGCAAGATGCAGGACAGAACGCCACAGGAGATCCTTCTTCCTTGTGGCCAGTAAGCTGTACAACTCCTCCTCCTTCTGCATTCGGGTAGACTGAGACTGACTCTCGGCGGCCAATGATGAGTGCTGGCCCCTGTGTCGGATGTTTAGCTCACAGTCATTTGACGAATGGATTTTTGCCTGCGGCGCGGATGGTGCCAGGTGAACTCTAAGGATGAAAGAAAAAGCAGATGCTGGAAATCTGAAATTTGAAAAACAGAAAATGCTGGAAACAATAAGAAGGTCAGCAAGCCAATGGAAAGAGAAATCGTTAACATTCTGGGTCATAAGGTTAAAAGGAACAGTATAATTAGGCCATTTGGCACATCAAGTCCACTGCCATTCAATCATGGCTGATCCTCCCTCCTAACCCAATTCTCCTGCCTTCTTCCCATAACCCCCGACTAATCAAGAATCTATCTACCTGCCTTAAAAATATCCACTGGGCCTCCACAGCCTTTTGTGGCAATGAATTCCACTAATTTGCCAACCTCTGACTAAAGACATTTCTCCTCATCTCCATTCTAAAGAAACGTCCTTTAATTCCGAGGCTATGACCTCTAGTCCTAGACTCCCCCACTGGTGGAAACATCCTCTCCCCATCCACTCTATCCAAGCCTCTTACTATTCTTGGTCCTGGTTGAGTGCTTACAACATTCCCTGTCAACATTAGGATCTTTTAGTTGAGTTCATTGTCACGTGTACAAAGTGAAAAGGTTTTGTTGTGTGCTAACCAGTCAGTGGAAAGACTATACATGATTACCAGTATAGAATAGAATAGAATAGAATGCCATTTATTGCCATTCAAACAAACAAGGTTCAAACTAAATTTTGTTCCTGCAGTCATAACAGCAAAAACCCCACAATTAACACAATTCCACACTAACATCCATCACAGTGAATCTCCAAACACCTCCTCACTGTGATGGAGGCAAAAGTCTTATCTCTTCCCTGTTCTCTGTTCTTTATTCTTCTCCCACGGTCAAGCAGTCAAACTGCTACATCGAGCTGATCGAGGCTCTTGATGTTGGAGCCCCCGGCGGGCGAAGGTAAGTCCCGCGGCCGTTTAAGCTGCGCCGGGCATGTAAGGCCCTGCTCCAGGTCGGTTCAAAATCGATTTAAACCCCTCGATTCTGGCTGGCGAAGTTGGCGTTGTGGGAGCTCTGAAAAGCGGTCTCCCACCAAGGACCCGCGAGCTCCCGATGTCACCGTCCACAGGGCCTGCAGCCAAAGCCCTCGAAGCTCCGGAGTCGGGTGGCAGCCGCACGCCACCACAGCACTCCACGCTCCAAAGTCAGCCAGCTCTGCGATGGTGCGTCCACTGGCTCTGCGACTGGAGCCCCAGATCGATTCCGGTTGGAGGCCGCCAGCTCCACAATGTTAGGCCCCAACGACAGAGAAGACGCGACAAGGAAAAGGTTGAGTACCCGTGCAGGGAAGAGAATAAAAAGTTTCCCCCACCCCAACCCCCCTCCCCCTCCGCCCCCCCCCCCCCCACCCCACATATACACAGCTAAAAATAAAATAAAACTAAAACCAAAACCATACACCTAACAGGACAAAAAGAAACAAGAAGACAGATGGACTGCAGTCGAGCTGCTGCCACAAGACACTGCCACACCGAGCCATCTACAGTGTACAGATACACGATAAGGAATAATGTTTAAGGAATGTTGGGCTTTCAGCTGTATCTGCTGATGGAATATCGTATTTGGAGATTTTTTTTCACTGACCTTTACATAATCCATGCCTGGTGAACCTCCTAAAGGGCATGTCCCACTTGGTGATTTTTTCGGCCACTGCCGGCATCATTGACTGACGTTGCAGGTCACTGAAAAATATGCGGCGTGACGACGTATGATGCAGCATGATGACGTATGATGCGGCATGATGACGTATGATGCGGCATGATGACGTATGACGAGCGGAGTTTTTTCAAGTGTCGCAACATTTTTTATGTCGCTGCTGGATTTTGAAATGTTCAAAATCTTTTGGCGAAAAAATCGCCAAGTGGGACAGGCCCTTTAGTCAATGCAGAAGCAAGGCATCACTTGGCTTTTCACCCCATGTACAGTATTAGAGACCTTCTCTCTTCAGTGTTGTGCCAACCATGAATGCCTTCTGTCAGCTTCGGTTAATACGCATCCAGTCACAATGCCTTTGTGATGGTCTCTAAACGAGGTGTAAGCTGCCTGTTACTGTTGCTAATCACCTACGAACCCTCTATTGAATAGACTTCCCATCTTGGGTAATGACCTCCTCAACACTGACAGGATCTAAAGGAAGCTTGCCTCCAGAAGGTGGGTAATATGAATGACTCACACCACCCTGGCCACACTTTCATCTTGCTCCTCTGAACGGGAAGGGTACTGCAGCCTGTGAACTATTACCTCCAGGTTCAAGAACAGTTCATTCCCATTAAACATTCAGCTCTTGAACCACACTGCATAACCCCACCTCAGCTTTGAACTATTATGGAATTGGAAAACCCAGTTTTCTCTGGGTGCTCCGGTTTCCTCCCAAATTCTACAGACGTGCTGGTGTGTAGGTTGATTGGCTTTTGTAGGTTGCTCAAGTGTATAGGCTGCGAAAGTGGGACAGGCATAGAATTTGCGTACGGGTGGTTGCGATGGTTGGCGTGGACATGGTGGGCTGTGGAGTCTGTCCACAATGTCTAAACTCGAACAATTAAGAATGCTCAATCTGAAGATGGCATCTCTGGGCGAGTACTTAAGTCCTGTGCTACGCAGCTAGCTCCGGTGCTCACTACAATATTCAACCTCTCCCTGGACAAGTCCGTAGTCCCTGCCTGCTTCAAAAAATCCACCATTGTACCTGTACCAAAGAATGCCTCCCCAGCCTGTCTGAAAGACTACCGTTCGGTGGCCCTCACCTCGGTAGTCATGAAATGCTTTGAAAGGCTGGTAAAGAAACTCATCTGCGCCTTCCACCCTCGCAACATGGACCCGTTACAATTTGCATACCGTCCGAACAGGTCCACGGACGATGTGGTCTCCCAGGTTTTGCTCACCGCTCTCACTCATCTTGACAGCCAGAAGGGGGGCTACGTGATGATGCTGTTCATAGACTTCAGTTCAGCCTTCAACACGATAGTCCCCACCAGACTGGCCGAGAAGCTACTGGAATTAGGGCTCAACACCCCCCTGTGTGCCTGGGTCCTGGACTTTCTCACCGCCAGGCCCCAGGTAGTCAAGATGGGAGGGAATCCATCAAAGTCCCTCACCCTGAGCACAGGATCCCCCCAGGGTTGCGTCCTCAGCCCCCTATTGTACTCCCTGTACCCACATGACTGTGTGGCTAGGTTCAGCTCCAAGTTTGCTGATGGCACCGTGGTGGTGGGCCTGATCTCAGACAACGATGAGAAGGCCTACCGGGCGGAGGTTGCTGATCTGGCACTCTAGTGTCAGGACAACAGCCTCCTCTTGAACATCAAAAAAACGAAGCAGCTGATCGTGGACTTTAGGAGGGCACATCATCCGAGCACGTACACACCATTGAGGATAAATGGAGATACTGTGGATAGGGTGAGCTGTTTTAAATACCTGGGAGTTCACATCTCTGGGGATATGACATGGACATTGCACGCTGCAGCACTCGTGAGTAAGGCAAGGCAGCGCCTTTACCACCTCAGGCAATTGAGGAAATTCAGAGTGTCTTCGAGGATCCTCCAATGCTTCTACTCAACCGCTGTGGAAAGCATGTTGTCTGGAAATATTACAATCTGGTTTGGGAATTGCTCTGCCCAGGACAGGAAGGCTCTGCAGACAGTAGTGCGTTCAGCCGAATGCACTATGGGACCTTATCTCGCCCCTCTGCAGGAACTATACATCAGGAGTTGCAACTCCAGAGCCAATAAGATAATGGGAGACGCCTTCCACCACTGCAATGGACTGTTCCAGCTGGGAGAACGGAGAGGATGAGAAGGGGTTTCTTCCCAGAGGCCATTTGAACTGTAAACTCCTATTACACCAGGGACTAACTTTACTAACTTTACTGTACCACAATCCACTCTGTTTGTAGTTTGTTGGTTGTTTGTTTGGTTGTTTTTTTGCACAAAGTCCGTGAGCATTGCCACTTTTCATTTCACTGCACATCCCGTATGTGTATGTGACGAATAAACTTGACTTGACTTGTGACCCCCATTCCTTCTATCCGGAGATGCTGCCTGTCCCGCCGAGTTACTCCAGCATTTTGTGTCTATCTTCGGTGTAAACCAGCATCTGCACTTCCTCCCTACACAAGAATTCTGGACTCTTGACTCTTGTAAGTCAATGAACAGCATGGTAGTGTTGGCTGCATGCAGTACCCTGAACGTGCATCAGAAGATTCAGTTGCCAGTTAATCATGCATTTCAATCCTTTAGCTGTTTTAAAGGGGCTTCCGACTTGGCTCCAAATGGTCTTTAGTCTGCTACAACTTCTGGATGCCACAGTTTTGCTGAGTTAAAGGTGAGTTAGGAGCATAAAATATTTAAAGTGTGCATTATATATTTATAATTATGTAATGAGCATTGCATTATCTTTCATGTCTCCAAAGTGCCTATTAAATTGTTACACGAATGAAACACATGTAATATTTACATGTAATTTCAATTACTCATTCCCTGCGTCAGATAGCTCGCAGGACTGTTGCTGCTGTGAACTCTACAAGTTGTTCGGTAACACAATCCACGTATCTCTCAACTCCTTCTGCACCCAAGTTCAGAACTCTTTGGACTCAAGGCTTGTGGAAGCTCCAGTTTTGATTCCAAAGACCGCCATGGTATTGAACATACTGTACAATGCCGCTCCATATGCGCACCCATTACAGGTGGAGGAGAGTGCGAAGAAAAATATTGAAGAAGGGTCTCGATCCGAAGCATCAACTATTGGGCTGAAGAAGGGTCTCTACCCGAAACGTCACCTATTTCTTTTCTCTAGAGATGCTGTCTGACCCGCAGAGTTACTCCAGCTTTTTGTGTCTGTCTGTGATGAAAACACAGCCGTCCACGGAGATATTTTGAAGGAGTCAGAAAGCAGGAAGGCAGTCACAACTCCAAGAAAAAGTAGCTAAGATTGAAAGAGTGATTTATATATATTGTTATTTGAAATTGTTCCATTCATTGTTAAGACGTATACTTCAATTTTTCTTTTTTTTAGTATAATAATTGTTTGCTAGTATTATTTTTTATTTTTATTATTTTAATTTAAAAAAAAATTTTCCTCTCACATATAATCAAAATCATAATCAATATTATTTAATCACACTCTTTTGATTAAACATCTATTATTTCTTTACTCTTTATTCTTTTCACTCTCAAAAAAAATAGAAGCTTATATATATTACTTTGTAATACTTGTATAACTTTGTAAACATGTAAAATGTATATTTGAAAAACTGTTATATTATTAGCAATATGTATGGCTTCTAATAAAAAAAAATAAAAAAAAATATATATATTGAAAGAGTGAGTGCTTCAGCATTTACCGGTTTGGGTTAGAAGATCTCAATGAGAAATTCTCCCTTTGGAAATTCACACTTCATGAAGGTCTCTCCCAGGATTTACAATCCGTAAGCCTTCCCTCTACTTGTCTCCATCTCTCCTGGCTTCCCCCATCCTGCCTCCCTTTTCTTATCAAGCCATGAAGCCATGTAGCATGGAAACAGGCCTTCCCGTGCCAAATCATAATCCCGTACCCGCCATAATAAACTTTTTTTTCCTTCAATCGCGCCACGGCGGCACGATGGCGCAGCGCTATGTTGCTGCCTTACAGCGCCTGAGACCAGGGTTCAATCCTGACCACGGGTGCTGTCTGACTGGAGTTTGTACATTCTCCCCATAATGCATTTCGTTGTCTCTGTACTGTACACTGACAATGACAATTAAAATTGAATCTGAATCTGAATCTGAATCTGAACCTGCAGGGTGATGTGGGTTTTCTCCGGGTGCCCTGGTTTCCTCCCACACTCCGAAGAAGTACAGGTTTGTAGGTTAATTGGCTTTGGTAAAATCGTAACTTGCCCCTAGTTCGTGTAGGATAGTGTTAGTGTGCCGAAAATCGCAGGTCGGCGCGGACTCGGTGGGCAGAAGTGCTTGTTTCCACTGTGTAATTCTAAACTAAACTAAACTTCTCCCAGAAGCTACCACTCATCTACACATACGAGGGATAATTTACAGGGGCAAACTAACCCATCAACCCACACACCTTTTGAATAAGGGCCAAAACTGGAGCACCCACAGGAAACACACTCGGTCACAGGGAGACCGTGCAAACTCCACAAGGACAGCTCTCAAGGCCAGGGAAAAACCCGTTGTTGGAGATGCAAGATATAGAGCTCCGCCGCTGAGATATTCCAATCTTCAAACCCTCCCATTCTTTCCTCTCATAGGTTATCTTGCAGGCATCTGACTTTGTTGAGGTACTGCTTGGTTACAGTTCGAATAGTCAAAATAATTTCACCAGCCTATTCGATTTCCAAAAGATCTAACACCCTCATATTCAACCTTCTCACTGCCTCCTCTAAGATCTCCCCCGATTCCACAGCTGCCTCTGTGCTCTTACTGTTGAAACTATCAACCACATCTTTCCTAACTTTGGACAACAACACACTCTGGTCAGAACACATACCCTCCATTCCTTTAAACACAGATGTACAGTTCTGCTGTCTGCATGCTGACTCAATGTTCGTTCAAACGTTCAATCCCGACTGGAAGAGGCTTGATTATAAATTTAAATACATGGAAATGCAGATGCTGGTTTACAAAAAAAAAGGTGCTGGAGGAGCTTAGCAAGTTAGGCAGAATTTCTGAAGAAGGGTCCCAACCCAAAATGTCACCTGTCTATGAATCTGAAGAAGGGTTCTATTCCAAAACCTCATCTATCCATGTCAGTCTGTAGATAGGCTCCGACCTGAAATGTCACCTATCCATGTCAGTCTATAGAAGGGTCCCAACCGAAAACCTCAAATATGAAGAAGGATCCAGACCCAAAATTACAGCTATCCATGATCTACAGAGATAATGCCTGACCTTTTGAGTTACTCCAAAATGTTGTGCCTTTTTAAAAATTTTAATTTCTCTGCCTTATTGTCATTAACTTGCTGTTCCTACCGCTGTGATCTCTCCCAGCCCTTTGCATTATCCTCACTTCTCCAATTATGGTGGGAGATTGCAACCTTCACGTGGTTCGCCCTGTTTCGACAAATGCAATCAACCTGGTGTGCACAATCAAATAAGATCAAATAGAACAAGTTGTCCTCCAACTTTAGGCTGTGCACGCCATACGCAAGAAGAAGACTTCTCCAATTCTGACCTCTTGCACATTCCACAAATTAATGGTTTCACCAATGGCACCTAAATAATCCTCAACTTTGAAATTTCTTCTTTGCTTCTCCAACTCTCTTGTTTTCAGTTATTGCTTAAACAAAATTCCATTTGATCAGTCTCTTACTCATTTGCACTGATAGAAACATAGAAACATAGAAATTAGATGCAGGAGTAGGCCATTCGGCCCTTCGAGCCTGCACCGCCATTCAATATGATCATGGCTATCATCCAACTCAGTATCCCGTACCTGCCTTCTCTCCATACCCTCTGATCCCCTTAGCCACAAGGGCCACATCTAACTCCCTCTTAAATATAGCCAATGAACTGGCCTCAACTACCCTCTGTGGCAGAGGGTTCCAGAGACCCACCACTCTCTGTGTGAAAAAAGTCCTTCTCATCTCGGTCCTAAAGGATTTCCCCCTTATCCTTAAGCTGTGACCCCTTGTCCTGGACCTCCCCAACATCGGGAACAATCTTCCTGCATCTAGCCTGTCCAACCCCTTAAGAATTTTGTACGTTTCTATAAGATCCCCTCTCAATCTCCTAAATTCTAGAGAGTATAAACCAAGTCTATGCAGTCTTTGTTCATAAGACAGTCCTGACATCCCAGGAATCAGTCTGGTGAACCTTCTTTGCACTCCCTCTATGGCAATAATGTCCTTCCTCAGATTTGGAGACCAGAACTGCACGCAATACTCCAGGTGTGGCCTCACCAAGACCCTATACAACTGAAGTAGAACCTCCCTGTTCCTATACTCAAATCCTTTTGCTATGAAAGCTAACATACCATTCGCTTTCTTCACTGCCTGCTGTACCTGCATGCCTACTTTCAATGACTGGTGTACCATGACACCCAGGTCGCACTGCATCTCCCCTTTTCCTAATCGGCCTCCATTTAGATAATAGTCTGTTTTCCTATTTTTGCCACCAAAGTGGATAACCTCACATTTATCCACATTATACTGCATCTGCCAAACATTTGCCCACTCACCCAGCCTATCCAAGTCACCTTGCAGTCTCCTAGCATCCTCCTCACAGCTAACACTGCCCCCCAGCTTAGTGTCATCCGCAAACTTGGAGATATTGCCTTCAATTCCCTCATCCAGATCATTTATGTATATTGTAAATAGCTGGGGTCCCAGCACTGAGCCTTGCAGTACCCCACTAGTCACTGCCTGTCATTGTGAAAACGACCCGTTTACTCCTACTCTTTGCTTCCTGTTTGCCAGCCAGTTCTCTATCCACATCAATACTGAACCCCCAATGCCGTATGCTTTAAGTTTATATACTAATCTCTTATGTGGGACCTTGTCGAAAGCCTTCTGGAAATCCAGATATACAACATCCACTGGTTCTCCCCTATCCACGCTACTAGTTACATCCTCGAAAAATTCCACAAGATTCGTCAGACATGATTTACCTTTCATAAATCCATGCTGACTTTGTCCATCTATCAAGATACCAATATCTCTGATATCTCTCTATATAGCTCAGTGTTTAATTTATCTCATAATGCTCATGTATGATGTACTGTATAAACATAGAAACATAGAAAATAGGTGCAGGAGTAGGCCATTTGGCCTTTTGAGCCAGCCGTTCAATATGATCGTGGCTGATCATCCAAACTCAGTACCCCTTTCCTGCTTTTCCATATCCCTTGATTCCGTTAACCATAAGAGCTAAATCGAACTCTCTCTTGAAAACATCCAGTGAATCGGCCTCCACTGCCTTCTGTGGCAGAGAATTCCACAGATTCGTAACTCTCTGGGTGAAAATGTTTTTCCTCATCTCCGTCCTAAATGGCCTACCCCTTATTCTTAAACTGTGGCCCCTAGTTCTGGACTCCCCCAACATCGGGAACATTTTTCCTGCGTTATTTTGTTGAAGGGACTGGATGAATCTGAGCTGTAATTGCTTTATCACTCAGCTTATTAAACATTCGTTTCATTCATGTAGCAATTTTACTCCACCAGACATCATTCTATTACAGTCACAAGCAATTCAATTTATTGCGAGCAGCTACAATTTGAAAATTAAAAGTCGATACTGTGTCATAAAAAGAATAAATCGTGCAGGCTCAAATCATACTGCATTGAACTCAAACACACATGCTTTGACATCATGCAAAGTATTTGAACTGAGATGGATTGTGATATCCAGTGACATCTCTGAATGTAGAACAAAGAGAGTCACCATGCATCTTCTTCCATTATACATATCCATGGAAGAAAGAATTTGCATTTATATAGCACCATTTCATTCGCAGGATACCTCAAATTACTTTACAATCAGCAGAATGGTTTTGAAGCTCATCCCAATTGTATTGTTAGTAAGAAAAACAACAAATTCCACACAGCGAGAACCCCAATATAAAAAGTTGGTGAAAGACTGCATTGTTGACGAAGGGGCGGCCCGGTGGTGCAGCGGTAGAGTTGCTGCCTTACAGCGCCATAGACCCGGGTTCAATCCTGACTATGGGTGCTTGTCTGTATGGAATTGGGGAACAGTACTTTTTGTCTGTACTGTTCTATGCTCTATGGATCCTTGTTTCAGTATGCAGTTAAATAATATTTTGTAACATCAGGATATTAATGTAGTTTATGTTGTAATGTGTACCCAGAACAGCAGTGCTGCAGTGCAGTACATGTTTAATTTCAACCATGTTTCATCAGATGATACTCGCCATAATTCTTCCATTCGCAGACTGCACTGCAGTTTTTTATGCTGGGACGTAACAGAGAAATATTAGACAACTGAACCATCCTCCCAACAACTAGAGAGCAGTCCTGAGCTATTATCTACCTCATTGGAGACACTCAAATTATCTTTGATTGGACCTTCCTGGACTTTATCTTGTACTAGACGTTATTCCCTTTATCATGCATCCGCACACTGTGGATGGTTCGATTGTCGTCATGTATTGCCTTTCTGCTGAACGGTTAGCACGCAACAAAAACTTTTCACTGTACCTCGGTACATGTCACAATAAACTAAACTCAAATTCAAACTCAAACTCAAACTCAAATGGGGAGCATTTTGGATACTGTGACTTTTGTCAGACATTAACAAAGTGAGATAGCCTTTCAACTTGCTTTCCATGTGTAAGACAGACATCTTGAATCTGTTAACCTAAAGGGAGTATGATTAGTAAGTTCGGACACAACATGAAAATTAGTGGTACGCAAGTGTTGGAGTAACTCAACGGGTCAGGCTGCATCTCTGGAGGACATGGACAGGCGACGTTTCTTCCCAAACGTCAACCATCCATCTCCTCCAGTGATGTTGCCGGATCCATTGAGTTACTCCAGCATTTTGTGTTACACACAAGATTCCAGCATCTGCAGTTCCTTGCATCTCAGAAAATTGGTGGGATTGCTGCTTGTGAAGGGATAGTCTTGACATTTGACATTGATCATTTGGTAAATGGGCAATTTAATCCTGAAACATGTGCACTTTGGGAGGACTAATAAGGGCAGGGCAGATACCTGCCTAGGGTTCTAGGGAGTGTCAAGAAACAGAGGGACTTTAGTGTATGTCTAAGGATTTCTAAAGGTAGCTGTAGAGGCAGCTAAGATGATGAAGAAAACATGCGGGATACTTCCCTTCATTAACCAGGCTCTGGAATGGAATGGTAGGGAGGTAATGGAATGACTTTATGGAGAAGTGGTTAAGCCACAAATTGATTACTGTATACAGTTCTCGTTGCAACTTAACAGGAAAGACCTGATTCCATTGTAGAAGGGTGCAGATGCAATTCATGAGGATATTGCCTGGGATGGATCGTTTCAGTAAAGACCAGAGAGGCTGGGTTTATTTACCTTGAAATGGAGGTGGGCTGAGGGGATGGGGATCCTACACACACACTCAGAACAATTTACATTTATACCAAGCCAATTAACCTGCAAACCTGTACGTCTTTGGAGTGTGGGAGGAAACTGGAGCTCCCGGGGAAAACCCATGCAGGTCACGGGGAGAACGTACAAACTCCATGCAGACAGCACCCGTAGTCAGAGCACCCAGAGAAAACCCACATGGTCACAGGGAAAACATACAAACTTTGTCCAGACAGCAGCCGTAGTCAGGATAGGATCAAACCAATGGCTCTGGCGCTGTAAGGCAGCAACTCTACCGCTGTGCCATCTTGCCATCAGGTACTGTTAGGGTGGATAGTAGGACTTGCCTCCCATAGCAAAAGTTTCCAAAAATAGATGACGTAGGTGTAGATTTAGGTAAGTTTAGCGGGCTGCCGAGGAAGAATTTCCTTCATTCAGCGTGTGGATGGAATCTGAACCAATTTGCTTGATTAGATAGTGGAGACAGGCATTCTCGCATCATTGAGTAAGAGCCTAGACGAGCACTTGAAATACCAAGGAAGAGAAGACCATGGAGCAAATGCTGGTAAAGGGGATTAGTGTGGATAGGTACTCGACGATCACATGGACACGGTGGGCCAAAGAGTCTGCTTCTGTGTCATACACAACTCTCTGAACTTGCTGCTTATGGGTCACCTTTTTCCTGCCTCTCGGACTAAAACCTTTCTGCACTGCCCCTTCTCTACTCCAAGGCTGCCGTAAGATCATTAGACGTAGGAGTGGAATTAGGCAATTCAGCCCATCGAGTGTTCTGCCATTCAGCCATGGCTGATCTATTTTTCCTTCTCAACTCTATTTTCTTTCCTGCTTCCCGTAACCTTTGATATCCTTACAATCTCCGCTGTAAAACTACTGAATGATTTGGCCTCCACAGCCATCTGTGGCAAGGAATTCCATGGACTGGAATTCCAGTCTGAAGAAGGGTCTCGACCCGAAGCATCACCCATTCCTTCTCTCCAGAGATGCTGCAGAAGGTGTCTACCTTCTGCTGTTTTTTCCTACAGATGAGTAGGTTAATTGGCTTGGTATACCTGTAAATTATCCCCAGTATGGGTAGGATAGTGTTAATGTGCGGGGATCGCTGGTCGGTGCGGTGTTTCCACGCTATTGTCTCTAAAACTAAACAACTAAATTCTAAAGATACATCCTTTTATTCTGAGGCTGTGCCTTCTGGTCCTAGACACTCCCATTACTGGAAACATCCTTTCCACATCCACTCTATCTAGGCCTTTCATTATTCGAAAGCCAACCAGCTGCCAGGCTTTAGATGGTTTTGGTTCTTCTCCAGTTTGGAGATGCTGGACTGTTGAGAAAACTCAACAGGGATACAATGCGAGACAACTGAATCATCAACTTTTATTTCAACCCAACGCCGACAGTAGTGTTGTAGAGCAGAGGGATCTAGGAGTACAAGTGCATGGTCCCTTCAAGGTCGAGGCGCAGGTAGATAAGGTGGTCAAAAAGGCTTTTGGCACTTTGGCCTTCATCAGTCAGAGTATTGAGTATCGAAGTTGGGAGGTCTTGTTGCAGTTGTATAGGACGTTGGTGAGACTGCAATTAGAATATTGTGTTCAGTTCTGGGCACTATGTTATGGGAAAGATATAGATTTACAAGGATGTTGCCAGGACTAGGAGGTGTGAGTTATAGGGAGAGGTTGAGTGGGCTGGGTCTCAATTCCATGGAGCGCAGGAGGATGAGGGGAGATCTTACAGAGGTATACAAAACCATGAGAGGAATAGATCGGGTTGATGCACAGAATCTTTTGCCCAGAGTAGGGGAATCGAGAACCAGAGGCCATAGGTTCAAGGTGAAGGCGAAAAGATTTAATAAGAATCCGAGGGGTAACTTTTTCACACAAAGGGTGGTGGGTGTATGGAACAAGCTGCCAGAGGAGATATCTCTTCGTTTAAGAAACAGTTAGACAGGTACATGGATAGAGCAGGTTTGGAGGGATATGGACCATGCTCAGGCAAGTGGGACTAGTGTATCTGGGAAATTATTGGCCGGTGTGGCCAAATTGGGCCGAAGGGCCTGTTTCCACACTGTATCACTCTATGATTCTATGACAGTATCCTGTTCATATTAATTCATGTAGGAGGTAGTATTCATTTTTTTTAAATAATTTTTATTTTGCTTTGGACAGAACTTATCCTTTTTTACATATGATCTGATTTACATTGTTCTCTCTGTTTCTGCACTTATTATTAACATAGCGTAAAACTGCTCTGATATTTAGACAGCAGAGGGCTCCTTTGCTCTTCCTGAAACAATATATTATGCTGAATTAGCCGTACCTCTTGGTATTGTTTTTACACAGTTAGTTTGTGACTTCTACAAAGGGCCAAGGGAAAAAGGGATCGGGAACATCGGCAGGTAATTCATGGGAACACACTGCTAATTATGGAAAAATATGATTAGCCACTATAAATTTAATATTATTTTCCAAAATCTTTATTGCCTTGCGCAGGATACAAGCTCTTGATACTGACTTTAGACTTTAGAGATACAGCGTGGAAACAGGCCCTTCGGCCCACCGACCAGCAATCCCCGCACATTAACACTATCCTACCACTAGGGACAATTTTACTATTTTACCAAAGCCAATTAACCTACACACCGACCAGCGATCACCCATACACCAGCACAATGCTACACATTATGGAAAATTTACTATTTTTCTTGTTACCGAAACCAATTAATCTACTATCCTGTACATCTTTGGAGTGTGGAAGGAAACCAGAACACCCAGAGAAAGCCCACATGGTCACAGGGAGAACATACAAACTTTGTCCAGACAGCACCCGTTGTCAGGATCGAACCCATGTCTCTGGTGCTGTACAGCATCAAATCTACCGCTGCGTCACTGTGCCACCCGTTTAGATTTTGCTTTCAAGAATGAAGTGAAAGTGCAAGGGCATCACACAAATCCTGAAGAGAACTTTTCTGTTTATTGAGAATTTGATCGTTCATTGTCTTCAAAAACCTACTGCAGCCAAGTTAGTCACACAAAATAGTTGGTGCAATTTCCATAGCCAGGTGATAGGTACTGAGAAACATAGAAACATAGAAAATAGGTGCAGGAGTGGGCCATTCGGCCCTTCGAACCAGCACCCCTATTCAATACGATCATGGCTGATCATCCTAAATCAGTATCCCTTTCCTGCTTTCCCCCCACATCCTTTGATTCCGTTAGCCCTAAGAGTTAAATCTAACTCTCTCTTGAATACATAATGTAAATTGGCCTCCACTGCCTTCTATGGCAGAGAATTCCACAGATTCACAACTCTCTGGGTGAACAAGTTTTTCCCTATCTCAAGATACAAGATACATTTATTTGTCACCTGTGCCTACCGAGTTGGATGATCAGCCATGATCATATTGAATGGCGGTGCAGGCTCGAAGGGCCGAATGGCCTACTCCTGCACCTAATTTCTATGTTTCTATGTGCCATTGGCACAGTGAAATGAAATCACCATACAGACATACAATAAAAATAAAGAACACAACGTCGAGTTGATAGAATTCAACATAAAACATCCTCACACAGCAGGATCAAAGCTTCCCACTGTGAGGGAAGGCACCAAAGTCAGTCTCTTCCTCTGATGTTCCCCACTATTCCCCCTGGTCGGGGCCTCCCTGAGCCCTCCGCAGTCGATGTTCTGGCCTGCTCACCGGGGTGATGTAAGTCCGGCATCGGGGCTGGGGGGCCCTCCTCAGCGACCTGGACCCCGAGTCGGCCTCCTCCTACCAGACATCACAGTCAATGTACTTATTTTACAATGCAGGCCACTTGTTATTTTTGCGTCTCATTTTCTCATTAGACAGCCAGCATTTTTCTGCTGGAAATTCAAAAACAATACAAGGATTTAATACAGTGGTTATACATTTTTTTCTTTGCTTTCTGTTGCTTAATGCAATCGTGCCTACAAATCAGTGGAAATTACTTTCACAATGCCCTGACAAAACCGTCTTTAATAGCTCTTGAAAACTGCTTAATATTTATAGTAGTGCACCAGAGATAATTTTTCCTCCCATGCAGGATAGTTTCTTGAACCTATTGCAATAGTCTGTCTCGTCCCACTAATCACTGCCATCAATTCTCTATCAACATGCAGGACGACTTCCATAGATTAGAAAATAATGATTCAATTATGTCGGATTTTTTTTTCTGGTTTACTTTTAATACAAGGTTGCGATTCATTTTAACTGCTTTGCAGGCTCTCTCTGAACACCCACACTGTCTCCTACGTTTTGCTGTCCTGCTCATGATATCTACAGTATTTACGAAACTCATTCGAAACAAGAAATCTGTTTCTGGGATTTGCAAAGTGTAATGCGAATCAATCTGAAGACTTAGTTGGTAGGGAGCTTTTGCATTTTTAAGTTTGAAATTGTGCAATCTGGTGCATACTGTTGCGAGTCTTTTAACTTACACTTGAATGCAACATTTATGCTTCAAATTGGATTAGGTATGAATAAGGTTAGGCTAAATTACATTCCTAACTACATTCCACAGTAGAGCCAGGCTCTGATCATCAGGTGCAGCACATGAATGACCTTAGTATATTCATGTATGGAAATCAGATTATAATTCATGCTTTATGCATATATATAGAGAAACAAAAACCTAGAAACAAGGCAAGAAGAGTTGGACTTCCATCACTGTTCTACACAAATAAATCAATCAACCTTACCCTTTGACTATAGAAACAAGATGAAAATAATGCCACATATTCAACCGTATATGGTTCAATGACATTAAGATATATATGTAAAACATATATATGGAAACAGGCCCTTCGGCCCACCAAATCCACACCGACCAACAATCTACCTTACACCTAGACGCCATGGACAATCTACAGAAGCCAATTAACCTACAAACCTGCACTTCTTTCGGATGTGGAAGAAACGGGAATATCCAGAGAAAACCATGTGGTCAGAAGGAGAATGTACAAATACTGTACAGACAGCACCCGTAGTCAGGATGAATCTGGGTCTGTAGTGCTGCAAGACAGCAACTCTACCGCTGCGCCACCGTGCCACCCCATTAAATTCTTTTTTCTGTAATATATTTATTATGGTGTCACGTCAATAAAGATGAACACATGATTATAATTTCTGCCCTTTGTTGGATAACGCACATCTCCAGTCATTGTGTTTTATGGCTGATTTTCAACCTCTTCAGTCTGAAGGTCTCGACCCGAAACATCACCTATTCTTTCTCTCCAGAGATGCCGCATGTCCTGCTGAGTTATTCCAGCTTTTAGTGCCTATCTTCAGTTTAAACCACCATCTGCAGTTCCTTCTTACACTCTTTGTTAAGCGAAACAGGTCCTATTCTCATAATATTATTCACCTCAACTAAGTCTTTTCTTCACTTCCGTTGCTACAGAGAATACAATCCCAGTTATCAAATCTTTCTTCAAAGTGAAAAAAAAATTCCAGCCCCGCCTATATGTTCATAAATCGCCCCTGGATCCCCTCCAGAGCAGTTGCACTCTTTCTACAGTGTGTCACAGTCTTACAGCATGGAAACAGGCCCTTCATCCCAACTTGTCCATGCAGATCAAGATGCCCCATCTAAACTAGTCCCATTTATCCGCATTTGGCCCATATCACTTTAAACCTTGTGTGTGTGTAAGGGTGTGTGTTAGGTTCTGTGTGAGAGCATGTGTTAGGTTGTGTGTGAGAGCATGTGTTAGGTTGTGTGTGAGAGTGCGTGTCAGTGAATCCGGAGTGAGCGGAGCGGAGATGTCCAGGGAGCGTTTCCCTCTCTCCCCCTTCCCGGGAATGCGGGCCGGCCCAGGTGCTCTGTGTCCAGCTGGGGTCCGGGGGAGGTGAGGGTCAGTGACCCAGGGGAGGTGAGGGTCAGTGACCCGGGGGTCCGGGGGAGGTCAGGGTCAGTGACCCGGGGGAGGTGAGGGTCAGTGACCTGGGGGTCCAGGGGAAGTGAGGGACAGTGACCCGGGGTTCGGGCATCGGAGCGGAGCTATAGCCCGAGATTCATCCCCGCAGCGCCGATAGCCCCACTCACCCGGTTCGCTCCTGGCAACTCCATGCGGTGTGGACAGAGCCGCCGCAGGTGCGGGTGGGGGAACGGTGCTGGGACCACCGCCGCGTCTCACCTCTCACACCATCTCCACGGGAATGTGAATGCGGGTGAGGCAGCATCTATAGAGCGGTGGACAGAAATGCTGGAGAAATGCTTGAGTCTGAAGAAGGGTTACACTCAAACATAGACGCTGCCTCACCCGCTGAGTTTCTCCAGCATTGTTGTCTACATTGCCATTTTAGTGGCAATGTAGCTTATCTCCTTCGCCCCTTAAATGCTGCTCACCCACTGAGTTTCTCCAGCTTTTTGTGTAACCCTTGCCATTTTAAATAGCGTGCGATGGGCTTAAGCCTATTAAATTGCTCGTTCTTTACGGGGAACCCGCCGACAAAAAAATATTCTCATTGGTGAGTGTGGCGGAGTGTGACTTTATTTATTATATTCATATTTATTCATATATTTAAAAAAAAAAATTTTGAGCATGAGAACTTCTGTCATCAGCGTGAGAGCGTGAGAATTTCCTCAAATGCGTTAGTCTCACGCTCAATGCGTGAGAGTTGGCAGCCCTGCTATTCTGCCATTCAATCTATCTCTTCCTCCTAACCCCGTTCTTCTGCCTTCTCCCCGTAACCTTCGATACACTTCAGACAATCAGTTTGAAGAACTGATTCCCCTCTAGGATGAGAAGGAGACAGCTAAGATCATCGTCAGCAGGGCGAAGGCCGGGATTGCAACATGATTAACAAGGTTATCCTGGGGGTTCGCGGGCTCCGTCCTGGGGGCGGAGATGGATTCATGGGAGGTGGTCCTGGAGGGGAGGATGCTCCTCAAACTGCGGAGCATCCTGGACAATACGGCTGACCCCCTCCACGATACACTGGTCAACCTGAGGAGCACCTTCAGCAACAGACTGGTTCCGTCTGTACTGCAAGATGCAGTACAGAATGCCACAGGAGATCCTTTTTCCTTGTGGCTATCAAACTGTACAACTCTTCCCCCTTCTGCCATGGGGTAGACGGGCTCTCCACACCCTCCCCCTCACCCCACAATCTTTGCACACCCACAATCCTTTCTGCTCGTCATTTTAATTTCATTTCTCATGCATCTTGTGTGTTATGACTGTTGGCAGATCAATATTTCCCCTGGGATAAATAAAGTTGTATTGTGTCGTATCATTATCATATCATATGATCATATGAACAAGACATTGGCAGGAGGAGGCATGATATTGTGATGAGCTGGTAGAGTTGCTGCCTCACAGTGCCAGAGACCTGGGTTCAATCCTGACCTTGGGTACTGTCTGTGTGGGGTGCGAGTTCCCCCTATGACTGCGTGGGTTTCCTCTGGGTTCTCTGGTTTCCTCCCACAGCCAGGAATATGAGTTGGTAGCTTAATTAGCTGCAATAAATTGCTGCTAGAATCTAGGTGAAGGGTAGAATGTACAGGGGAGTAGATGGGAATGTGGGGAAACTAAAATAAAATGGATTCATGCAGTATTAGTGTAAATGTGTGCTTGATGGTTCATTGGTCCAAAGAGACTGTTTCCATGTTATATCTCACTATAACTAACAGCTCACAATGTGTATAAACCGCTTAAAGAAAACTCACTTGCTGAAGCAAAACTTGTCTCTTCTCATAAGGACTTGTACTTTGATGACTCTGGGACTCCTCATGTCCCAGATTCATCAAACAGGACTTTCAACCCAACTTGTCCATGTCAACCAAGATGCCCTATCTACCCAAGTCCCTTTTGCTCTCTGTGTTTGGCCCATTTTCCTCAAAATCTTTACGAACCATCCAAATGTCTTTTAAATGTTGTTATTGTATTTACATCAACTACTTTCTCTGGCAGCTCGTTCCATATAACTACAACCCTCTATGGGAGAAATTTGCCGATCGGGTTCCTATTAAATCTTCCCCATCGCACCTCACCTCACCTCGAGTTCTTGATTGCCCTACTCTGTGCATTTAGACTTTAGACTTTAGAAATACAGCTCAGAAACAGGCCCTTCGGCCCACCATGTCCAGGGATCATTCCATACACTGGCACTATGCTACACACTAGGAGCTATTTATAATTTTACAGAAGTCAATTAACCGCCAAACCTGCACGTCTTTAGAGTGTGGGAGGAAACTGGAGCACCCCAAGAAAACCCACGGGGTCACAGGGAGAACATATGAACTCTGTACAGATAGCACCCATAGTCAGGATCGAACCTGTGTCTCTGGCGCTGTGAGGCAGCCACTTTACCGCTATGCCACTGTGCTGCCCCTATTTACCTTATTGATTCCCCTCATGATTTTGTACACCCCTGTACAGACAGTGAGCCTCATCCTCATATGGTGATACAGTAGGATTTTTTCAAAATGTATGCCATATTCATAATACAGACAATGAGTAAAATTCAGACATGCAATTATCTATTATCATAGTCCAAAACAATTAAATGTATTTTCCTACAATATTTCAACACTGCTAATAGTTCCTTCCTTAAGCATTGTGTCCGTGAGGTGTTCTGAGAGGTTGTTACCCAGGGTCCAGCCCCTCAATATCCAATGGCAGCAGGATTGTATTTACTGTGGAGAGGTGTTACCATGTCTGCACAAAGTTTGGGAGCATCAGCATGTCCTCCTGTATATTGGAAAGTGCGCTCAGCAGCGTTCACTTGCTGACATCTACTTCCACTGGATGAGTCGGTAATCTTCCAGCAGCGGTCGATGCTTATCTCAGTGATATAGAGCTTGTGATAAATGATCAATAGCCTGGAGCCCAGATGGACAATGAGTTCAGGTACCACCATGGCTGCTTATAAATCTGAACGCACCATGATAACATAGGGAGATAATACAAACATTGGCTGTCACCATAAAACTGTCAAATTGTCCAAATGGGTCGCAGCCCATCCTACAGGGATGCAAATCAGCCCATTAGGGTGGCATAGTGGCTCAGCGGTACACTTGCTGCCTTACAGCGCCACAGACCCGGGTTTGATCCTGACAATAGGTGCTGTCTGTACGGAGTTTGAACATTCTCCCGCTGACCTCGTGGGTTTTCACCGGGTGCTCCGGTTTTCTCCCACACTCCACAGATGTACAGGTTTGTAGGGTCATTGGCTTTGGTAAGATTGTAAATCGTCCCTTGAGTGTAGCATAGTGCTGGTGTACGTGGTGACCGCTGGTTGGTGCGGTCTCGGCGGGCCGCGTTTCCACGCTATATCACTAAAGTCTAAAGTCTATATTTTGATTCGTGAAACATAATGTTAAAATTGTACAAGGCATTGGTGAGACCAATTCTGGAGTATGGTGTACAATTTCGGTTGCCTAATTATAGGAAGAATGTCAACAAAATAGAGAGAGTACAGAGGAGATTTACTAGAATGTTGCCTGGGTTCCAGCAACTAAGTTACAGAGAAAGGTTGAACAAGTTGGGTCTTTATTCTTTGGAGCACAGAAGGTTAAGGGGGGACTTGATTGAGGTCTTTAAAATGATGAAAGGGATAGACAGAGTTGACGTGGATAAGCTTTTCCCATTGAGGGTAGAGAAGATTCAAACAAGAGGGCATGACATGAGAATTAAGGGACAGAAGTTTAGGGGTAACATGAGGGGGAACTTCTTTACTCAGAGAGTGGTGGCTGTGTGGAATGATCTTCCAGCAGAAGTGGTGGAGGCAGGATCGATTTTAACATTTAAAAGTAAAGTGGATAAGTATATGGATGGGAAGGGAATGGAGGGGTATGGTCTGAGTGCAGGTAGATGGGACTAGGGGAAAATAAATGGTCGGCATGGACTGGAAGGGCCAAGAAGGCCTGTTTCCGTGCTGTAATTGTTATATGGTTATATGGTTATGACAGAAATCGTTCCCGGTTGCTCTTGCCAATTGGATGATATTGATATGTTATTGAAATTTGGGTCCATTGACTCCAGTGGAAGCAAAATTTGGAAGCGGAGGTAAAACATGTAGCCACAGTTACATTGTGCATTTACCAATAGATACTGAGGAGCAACTTCTGTTCAGAACATCTATGCACGTACTACCTCCATTCCACTCCCCCCCCACTCTGTCGGCATGAGTGGGGGCAAGAACGAAGAGGAGCCTGACTTGGGGTGGAAGGGGGGGGCGGACCGCTGTGAGAACATAGAGGAACCCAGCGTCGGGGAGCCACCGAAAGATCAAAGATGTACTAGTCGGGGGAAGCGAAGGTAGAGTGACCATCAGAACTATATTGAATACTTTTTGTAACTTTGTCAGCACCCCCTATACGTGGCAACTCTTTGCATACTTGTGTACTGTATGCAAAGCAAATAATTTCACTGTACCTAGCACATGTGACAATAAAGTATCAATGAATCAATCAATTAACCTGACAGGCAATTTGAGGCAGGAAAAGAATCTGTAACCCGATTTATGTATTGCAAGAACCTTCTTGTTCTCTTCTCTTGTGTCTCGGTACAATTGGGGTGGAAATTCTACACTCAGAATTGCCGTCTACATTATTGCCTTTGTTATTTTCACGGTATCGATACTTGTTTTTGTTTATTATAAAAATGCTTCACGGTGCTTTAAAGGCGAATTTGGGATTAAAATAAACCAAATTTGTCTCTCGTTTTTCTCTGTTTTAAAAAGCACTGACAGGCCTGTCATCCTGACTTCCCCGTGAGAGCAATGTGCAATGGAGTTGCCCGATGGTTAACCACCGCGTGGCAAGTAGCGTGGGAAACAGGAATAGCTGCCGGCGGGAGGAAATAACCCCGTCTGAGTCTATTCAGACCCAATGTATTGGCAGCATTGGATCTTGTAGACATCTAATACACCTTTGTAACATAGACTGAACAGGATCAACTTGCAGAATTAATGTGCAACCTCTTTACCTGTAAAAGGGTAAAGTTTGCTAAAGGTGCCAGTAAAGGATGAATATCCAAAAGAATAACAAATTGGCATGATGGTGAAATGTTAGAGTTGCTGCCTTACTCGGGTACTCGATCCTGGGACTCGGGTTCGATCCTGACCACGGGTGCTGTCTGTAAGGAGTTCGTACATTTTCCCCGTGACCTGCGTGGGTTTTCTCCGGGTGCACCGGTTTCCTCACACACTCCAAAGACGTGCAAGTTTGTACGTTAATTGGCTTTGGTAAAATTGTAAATTGCCTCTAGTGTGTGAAGGATAGTGTGAGTGTGTGGGGATCGCTGGTCGGCGCCTAGACGGTGGGCCGAAGTGTCTGTTTCCGCGCTGTATCTCTAAACTAAATTAAAATTAAACTAAAATTAGAGTGATTAAGATGCCTTAAACCATTCCAGTGCACCTCATACAAGTTTCTTTGGGAATGTAAGCAAAATATATAATTACAAAAAGAGATCTGAGATAGATTGCAGTTCGTGAAAACAGACTTAATTTCAAAAGATGCACAGAGCCTCTTTCCCAGAGAGGGTGAATCGAAGACCAGAGGACATTGGTTTAAGGTGAAGGGGAAAAGATTTAATAGGAATCTGAGCGGTAGCTTTTTCACACAAGGGGTGGTAGATGTATGGAACAGGCTGCCAGAGGAGGTAGTTGAGGCTGGGTCTATACCAACATTTAAGAAACAGTTAGACTGGTACATTGATAGGACAGGTTTGGAATGATATGGACCAAACGCGGGCAGGTGGGACAAGTGTGGCTGGGACATGTTGGCCGGTGTGGGCAAGTTGGACCGAAGGGCCTGTTTCCACGCTGTATCACTCTATGACAAGAAAATACAGATACATTTATTTTAGATGACAAACCAAGGTTGTAAACACACATGAGTGAGGCTTTTCAGCCTGGATCCCATAGACCCATAGATCGCCAAGTACAACTGGGATGTTTGTTTAAGTATGACATTTAATTCATTATAATAATCTGTGAGATAAAAAAAAAGATTTATCAGAACACCGAATAGGTTTATAGATTGAAGGAATTGAAAATTAGGACAGAAACCATTGCAACATCGCCAAACGTTATCCAAAGAATGCAATAAGCCAAGAACATTAATTAATCTCAGTAATTTTCAGCTTCTCTATTTAAAAATGCTGTAAATATTGATTTAAACCAGCAACTGCAGTTCTTTCCTACACGAAGGAACTGCAGATGCTGGTTTAAACTGTAGATAGACATAAAAAGCTGGAGTAACTTAGCGGGACAGGCGGCATCTCTGGAGCGAAGGAATGGGTGATGTTTCAGGTCGAGACCAAGTCAAGAGACAAGAGAGTCAAGAGTGTATTATTGTCATGTGTCCCTGATAGAACAATCACATTTTTACTTGCAGCAGAACAACAGAATGTGGAAACATAGTACACTGTAAACAATATAATAATTGAGAAAAAAGCAATCAGTGTGTGTATATAAACACATACGGACATATAAGGTCATAAAGTCATACGGAATAGGAGTAGAATTAGGCCATTTGGCCCATCAAGTCTACTCTGCCATTCAATCATGGCTGATCTATCTCTCCCTCCTCACCCCATTCTCCTGCCTTCTCCCCATAACCTCTGGCACCTGTACAAATCAAGAATCTATCTATCTCTGCCTTAAAATTATTCACTGACTTGGCCTCTACAGCCTTCTGTGGCAAAGAATTCCACAGAATCACCACCCTCTGGCAAAATAAATTTCTCCTCATCTCCTTCCTAAAAGAACATTTTTTAATTCTGAGGCTATGACCTCTAGTCCTAGACTCTCCCACTGGTGGAAACATCCTCTCCACATACACTCTATCCAAGCCTTTCACTATTCTGTATGTTTCAATGAGGTTCTTCTAAACTCCAGCGAGTACAGGCCCAGTGCCGACAAACGCTCATCATAGGTTAATCTACTCATTCCTGGGATCATTCTTGTAAACCTCCTCTGGACCCTCTGCAGAGCCTGTATATACACATATATACTCACATATACATATATATAGGGTGTGAGGGAGTGCTCAGGCTGGGGTAGCACCTCTGGTTGGGGGACATGTCGTGCTCCATTGAGGGTAGTTGGTCCACCTTTGATTCGCACCTTTGCACCCCGCTCTCACCTGAGGCTCCAAGCAGCTGTTAGCATGAGGCAGCGGTCACATCTTAGAAAACCGCTTCGACAGGCGGGCTGAACCAGGCGAGGGTAGCGATGGGTCTCGAGCCCTCGGTGAGTTGAGGGGCTTGCTCGGCCCAGCACGTGGAGTGTGTTCTGGCAGATTGGGCGGAGGATATCCACTGGAGGTATCAACGGTCAGGAAGGTGGCTCAGCAGCGCACTGTGGAGTGCAAAGGGCCATTGGAAACCATTTGAAGACATGGCCATACACTGCAGCCAAGCGAGCTGCCAGCCGCTGGAGTCCAGCTCCTGTGGCTGAGAGGGTGGAGTTGCTCATGTGCAACGGCCTCCCCAACCTCATCTCTCCCACGCACAGGTTTATGCGCACGTCTACCAAGCCTGCTAAAATAGTCCATGCTTTTATTCCTACTACCACAGTGCGTGACTCCACACTTTGTCACGCTTCTTCTTCTTCTTAGGTCCCCCTCGGTCATGGCTGACCATGGGTGTCTCCTGGGTTGGAGGACGCCTGTGCTTCATTTTGTTTAACATGGGGAGACTGGTGCACAAACAGCCACCCCATGGTCCTTGATAGATCTGGGTCAGGATCCAGTGGCATGGAATCCAAAACAACCGGATACCCTTTTGTGCTGCAGCCTTCCCAGCCATTGTGATGCTCCATTAAGGTCAGCCACCATCCTCCGCCTGTTCCACCGTTGACGTCTTGGTTGGATTGCTCTTTGTCAGAGTCTTCCGCCTCGCCCTTACCGCCATGGGTGGCCCAACCAGGAGCAGAGCTCCAGACGGCATCGCTCTCAGGATCTCAGGACCACACAGGTTTCTCCACCACGACAAGGTGACAATCCAGGGAGAAGTAACGCTATGCTCCATCTGAATGAATGGTGGAGTAAGCTCAATGGGCTGTATGGTCCAATTCTGCTCCTATCATTTATGAAATCATGAACTTTGGGACCTTCACATTTGAGTGGAAAACCTAACGTTGCTCAGTGCTCTGTCGGTGAGTGTCAACATTTCCCTGTTGTACCTGAGCAAATAACTTTTATTTTCTTATCGCAGATGCTGCCTGACTTGTTGATTATTTCCAACATTTTCTGTTACTAACTTGTGTCTGTTGTGTTTTATTCCTTTCAGGTGTCTTCATGTAATTTAGTTTAGTTAGAGGACCGCAACGACCAGCGATCCTCACACACACTGGGAACAATTTACATTCATACTAAGCCAATTAACCTGCAAACCCGTATATCTTTGGAGTGTGTGAGGAAAATGAAAATCACTGTGAAAACCCACGCAGGTCATGGGCAAAACGTACAATCTCCGTAGAGAAAGCACTGGTAGTTAGGATCGAACCCAGGTCTCTGGCACTGTAAGGCAGTAAGTAGCTATGCCACCATGCTGCCCTTCTGGAGACCTTATGGGCCAAATGGCCTAATTCTGATAGATAATTAATGGCAGTGATTAGTGGGATGAGACAGATTATTGCAATAAATCCAAGAAACTATCCTGCATGGGAGGAAAAATTATCTCTGGTGCACTATTATACATATTAAGCAGTTTTCAAGAGCCATTAAAGACAGTTTTGTCAAGGAATTGTGAAAGTAATTTCCACTGATTTGTAGGCACGATTGCATCAAGCAACAGAAAGCAAAGAAAACATGTATAACCACTATATTAAATCCTTGTATTGTTTTTGAATTTCCAGCAGAAAAATGCTGGCTGTCCAACGAGAAAATAATAAGAAAAAATGACGTGCTCTGCATTGTAAAATAAGTACATTTAGGCCTGAGATAGGGAAAAACTTGTTCCCCCAGAGAGTTGTGAATCTGTGGAATTTTCTGCCACAGAAGGCAGTGGAGGCCAATTCACTGGATATATTCAAGAGAGAATTAGATATAGCTCTTTGGGCTAACATAATCTAGGGATATGGCGAGAAAGCAGGAACAGGGTACTGATTTTAGATGATTAGCCATGATCATATTGAATGGCAGTGTTGGCTTGAGGAGCCGAATGGCCTACTCCTGCACCTATTTTCTATGTTTCTATGTTTCTATGCAATTTGATAGCTCGGCGTGAAAACACAATGTGAACATCTTGGCCCAGAATAACAATCAGAGTCGCAGGGCATAAACAGCTGCACAGGAAGAAAGAAGGGTGGGGGTTGTGTTTAATCAACCACTCTCCCTACACAGACCTTCACTGCGTGGAAAATAATTTAATAATTCTTATGGCCCCACAATTTCCCATTCATCAATTTGAAAGATGAAAATATGACAAAATTATAATCTATTTTGACTATAGGAAATGCAGGTGCGAACTTCCAATCTCATCTAGCGGAACAAAACATGAAGGTGAAGGATTGATGCTCCAGTCGCTCAGCTGATGGATGAGTGAATACTCTGCTATTTTGTCTGATACTACTTCTCCGTGGATTGTCACTTAGTCGTGGTGGAGAAGCTTGTGTGGACCTGACATCCTGAGAGCGATGCCGTCTGGAGCTATGCTCCTGGTAGAGCCAACCCATGGTGGGAAGGTCAAGGAGGAGGTCTCTGACCAAGAGCAATCCAACCAAGACCTCAACGGTGAAACAGGCGGAGAATGATGGCTGACCTTAGTGGAGCATCACAATGGCTGGGAAGGCGGATGGAGGCTGCAGCAGAAAAGGGTCTCCGCTCATCTTGGACTCCATGCCACTGGATCCTGACCCAGATCTGTCAAGGACCGTGAGGTAGGTGGCTGTCTGTGCACCAGTCTCCCCACGTTAAAGAAAGTCAGCACAGGCATCCTCCATAGAGGGAATAACACCCTGGAGACACCCATGGTCAGCCAAGATTAGAAGAACTCTCAGAGAGGTCTGCTGGAATTCTGAACCCTGGCCACTCCTTCTTCTCCCGTCTCCCATCAAGCAAAAGGTATAAATGTGTGAAAACGCACACCTCCAAATTCAGGGACAGTTTCTTCCCAGCTATTATCAGGCAACTGAACCATCCTACCAACAACTAGATAGCAAACTTGAGCTACTATCTACCTCATTGGAGACCCTCGGACTATCTTTAATTGGCCTTTACTGGCTTTGTCTTGCACTATACATTAATAGTAAGATTAAACGAGAACTTACCTGTTTGAAGTTTGATCTTTATTTTATGAAGTTACGATGAGGGATTATGTGAAGAAGCCCCGCCAGGCGCAGGCTCGGCATACTCAGCATACGTGGCGTGAAAAACACAGAACCAATAGCTGAAGTAAGATAGTAAGGCTCACAAAGACTAGAATTACCAGATGATCGTTTAGATTATGAGGGTCGGGAGCGGAGGGCAAGTAATCCCTCATCGTAACTCCTCATAAATTAAAGATCAAACTTCGAACAGGTAAGTTCTCGTTTCATCTTACTATTTTACTTCGGAGTCACGTGAGTGACTACGTGAAGATTTTAAAGCTCTGTGATTTTCATCCCGTAGATTCACTCCATACGACACACTGCTTCAGTTGACACAGTAGTGAATAAATAGTATATTGAACATTGCTTCAAATTATTCAATAACTATGTTAATAATAATAATAACAAAGGAAAGTAATAACCCCTCTATCCTAGGGGAAAATTACAACAAATGATATGAAACAAATGATATGAAAAAAAGCAAACAAATTGAACAGAACCCAACACAGCATGTGCAAACCCTGGCACTGTGACAACAGGTTTATCATAAAATCTAGAAAAAGTTACTTCTTTAGACCATCCTGCAGCCTCTAGAATTTGGTCGAGCGGCACGTCCTGCGCCTTCGCCGCGGACATTGATGCCGCCCTTGTGGAGTGAGATTTAAACATATGAGTGTGAACTCCAGCTAAATACGGAACCTGTTTTAACCATCTAGAAATAGTTTGTACTGTCACTTTTTTATATGTTTTTTGTGGGTAATGAGCATTGGTGTCTCACAATCTCGGAGACTCTTAGCTACTTCAATATATTGAGTCAGATGCTTAACCACACACAAGTCTGGTCGACAGGGTATGCTTTAAGATTACCTTGGTTCCAGCCTTTCCTGGCCTGCTTTGCTTGCTTAGTTCGACATAAACAGTAATTTTATCTACGGACAACTGCATACAATCTAACCGCAACATTTGTAATGTTTGTACTCATTGTGCTGACACTAATGCCATGAGCATAACCACTTTAAATATTAACTTCTGAAAAGATAGGGGCGTAATTGGAGCCCACTGCCGAAGCAATGTGAGAACTATACTGACATCCCAGATTTCTGTATATCTGGGTTTGGTAGGATTTTTATTAAAAATTCCTCTCATAAATCGGGATATTAACGGATGAGACCCGATAGATTGTTGTTCTGAAAATTGTCCTAAAAGGGAGGACAAAGCACTCCGAGCACTATAAATGGCACTATAACTCAGATGCAACATAGCAAAGGAACTCCAATACATCCAATAGGTTTGCAGTATGATAAAATATATCTGACTGTATACATAAGATTTCCCATTTCTTTATATGAGACATATATTGTTTCTTAATGCTATCTCTCCAAGCTGCAGTTATGACATCCATGGTCCTATCCGACAGTCCAAGCCCTTGTAATGGTCTGGTCAGAACCTGCAGATTAACAATTAATACGATCATGTAATGGATGACTTTCTCCTGTTACTGCATGTACCAACAAATTACTGCAGCTGGGGATTGTCATGAATGGCTGATCCATCATTCTGAGCACGAATGGGAACAATGGCTGTGTAGGCCAGTTTGGAACCACCAAAACGCCTGCGGCGGAGTCTTGCTCTATTTTGGTGAGACATTGCCTAATCAGGTAAAATGGGGAAAAGGATAGAAGACTATACTTCCCCAATGTAGCGAGAATGCATCCACCGCTACTGCTCCTGGGTCTGGCTCTCATGAGACATATTTAGGCAACTGGAGATTTAATCTGGACGCAAACAGATCAATATTTGGTAACCCATACCGACTGACAATCTTTTTGAAAACTTAAGGATTTAACATCCATTCTGTATTGTCATTGAACCTTTGTGATCTGTTGTCTGCCACAATATTGTCTCTCCCTGTTAGATAGATAGCTGAAACCAGATATTTTTGGAGATACACCAGTGCCACATGAGGTTGACCAGACTATCACATGATACTGATCTTACTCCCCCCATGTGATTGATATATGCCACAGCTGTGATATTGTCTACTTGTAATTGAACATGTAAGTCATTCATTGTAGAATAATAAGCTATCAATTCATAAAATGCCCCCAATAACTCCAATAATTGATACCATGTGTTTGGAGAATTAAATCATCTTGGACAGTCCATCGACCACCACAACTGGTGGCGCTGTCCGTAGCCCCCCCTCCATCCTAGAGCGCTCACATCAGTTTGTAATACCACTGAAGGTTGCTGAACCAAAATATTTTCTAGTAGCTTGTGCAACATTGAGAATCTACCATTGCAATTCAGCTAAATCTTTAGTTGGTAACTGCATGGATCTTTCAAAATGACCTGCACACTTTTTTTTTTTTTATTTTATTTGATCTATTTATTTTTATTTATTTATTTATCTATCTATTTATTTATTTATTTATTTATTTATTTATTTATTTATTTATTTATTTATTTATTTATTTATTTATTTATTTATTTATTTAACATTTATTTATTTTAGTGCTTGTTCTCTGCTCTTTGCAGACTTTGATCATGCAGAGGTCCAAACTCAACAGCAGGAATGCTGCTACCATTTTACCAATAACCGTAGCTACTTCTCGGATGGAGGGATAAGGTCTCTCAGCGAGACAAGTACAGGCATTTGTAATATCCCCAACCTTATCTGTTGGCAAAGTTACTGAGATATCAACTGAATTAATGACAGACCCCAAATAATCAATTGTTTGGGATGGCTGTAACAGATTTTGTTGGATGGACAGAAACCCTAGCCTTTCAATGGGCTTATGGTTGCTGAAACCAGTTCTTCAGCTGTCTCCTGAGTGACATTTACAATTAACATATTCTCTAGATAAGCCATTACAATGTGATTCTGAGCCCTCAGTAACACCAGTGCTGGTTTCAATAATTTTGTGAACAGCCTGAGAGCTGAAGTTAACCCATTAGGTAATTCTTTAATTGCCTCAGCTGACCCATCCAATTAATTTAAAGTACTTGCGATAATGATGAATTTGTACTGAATAATAAGGCATCTTTTCTTTTAGGTCTATAGTATCCATCTGTCTGGGAAAATATTTTTCTACCTGACGAGTTCCTGATGCAGCAAACACCAACCGATCAGATATTATGCAGCATCATACATTATAAAACAATTGTAATCTACCCCCAACCGGAGGTTGTTCCCCAGAAGTTCTGTCGGTGATGAAATGAAGTTTCTGTACCTCCGTAAATAAACTAGAAGATGTCCTTCTCCCAATATAAGGGTTGATGTGGGCTGTATTGTGTATAATACTTTGTACCCATCTCCCTGCCTCTTCTGGTCTCCCAGAATCAACCCCGTTCATATTTAACCTGCTTGTTTTCTCAGAGCAGGGATGAGAAATTTTATAAGGCAATATCCTTAATTGTTTTGGCAGATTTTCCCCAATAATTAATCTGGTGCCTGGATATAGTTTGCCCTACATAGTCCTGCATTTTTTGGGTATAATGTTGGCCAAATGGCAATTATCCTCATACAATTAGGTTCGAATAGGCATTGCAGAATAACGCAAGCATGTCCTTATTTGGACATTATCGACCCTTGTATGTCTTTCCCAAATGCAGTGATGCCAACTGATATCAGCTAGAGGACATGCTGGAAACACATTTCCTGCCCTCGCATCATTACACTCATGGGTGTCCAAATAGCTGAGTTTACTGTTGGCACCCTGAGTGAGGCACAATAGACAGGTGTTTTATATATTTCAGCTGTTTCAGTCATAACAGTTTTTTGGAGCTGGTGAGAAACCAAATAGTTTATGTTGGCCGCCAGGTTTTCTTCCATGGCCTCACCGCTCCCTTCTGGTATAGCAAAGGATTGTGCTACATCAGGTAACCATATAACCATATAACAATTACAGCACGGAAACAGGCCTTCTCGGCCTTTCCAGTCCGTGCCGACCATTTATTTTCCCCTAGTCCCATCTACCTGTACTCAGACCACACCCCTCGATTCCCTTCCCGTCCATATACCTATCCACTTTACTTTTAAATGTCACAATCAATCCTGCCTCCACCACTTCTGCTGGAAGATCATTCCACACAGCCACCACTCTCTGAGTAAAGACATTCCCCCTCATGTTACCCCTAAACTTCTGCCCCTTAATTCTCATGTCATGCCCTCTGGTACACCTGGAGTTTTACTCTTGTGCTGTGGTGGGTATTCAAGACCAAAAACACTACCTTCAGGGTCAGTCTCCTGCCGCCCTGGTACTCCTGAGACTTGCTCAAAGGAGACTTCTTCCAGACCTAAACAAGGCTCTGGCGGTTCACATTCCCATGTTGTATAGGCACCATATTCGTGATATGGAACACCCTCAGGGGCTGCCTGGGAATCTCTGGGTCTTTGGACCCTTGACTGATTAAAGTTTGGAGCATTTTAGTCTTGCTCTAGGGAGACCTCATCCAGACCTAAACAAGGCACTGGAGAGTCAGATTCCCATTTTGAATAGGCACCATACTCAGTGATTGGAACTCCTTCGGAGGCTGCCTGGGATCTTTGGGTCTTTGGACCCTTGACTGAGTAAAGTGTGGAGCATTTCTCCACTTCCAGTCTCCCCCACATTCTTGTCCTGTCTTGGAGGAAGTTACTTTCTTTTACATTTTCTTGTGTATTTGCATAAAACTAAGAAAACTGCATCTGGTAACACATACTCAGAGCAGACCTTGTGTGTTCTTTCCTATCGTAGTGGCCTCAGTGCCCTGCGATACTAGAGCAGCTGGAGGGTTATTAACTACGGAAATAACGGCCACCGGCATCGGAACTGTGACCGCACTTATCTATTTTCCTGATCGCTGCGATGTGACCGCAATGCTGCGTGACCCACGCTTGCTCCTCCCGCTGTACCACAGGCTCCTGCTGACTTGCAAGTCAGCCTTAACTCTCGCTGGAAAGTTTTTTAAAAACACTTACCTGCGAGGTTTTCTACTTACCACTGGTGGAGCTGCGCTCTGCAGCTCCGTTCAATGCGACATGCGTCGACGTAATGCCGAGCATGCGCCTGGCGGGGCTTCTTCACGTAACTCCGAAGTAAAATCATGTTATTCCCTTTATCATGTATTTGTACTCGGTGTATGGCTCGATTGTAATCATGTTTTACCGGTAACTGATTAGCACACAACAAAAGTTTTTCACTGTATCTTGGTACACTTGACAATAACCTAAACTCAAACCCAAACTCAAACTTTTACTTTAATTAGCAATGTTACAAAATTTTGAGATTTAAAAAATCAAGTCTGCAGTTTATCCCATCAAATAAAGCATAACAAGAAGTTTGATTTGACACATAATTCACTTTCATATCTTCAGTATTAAGAAAGTTATGGCCATTTTCATACTCGGAAATTAGCATCTTGTTCCCCATTGCCTTTCAATTGACTTAACTCAAAAGCTGTGATCTGGAACAGTTAAAAGCCCATAACTTTCTTAAAAATTAAGAGAACTCAATGAAATTTTTAGTTATTATAGATTGAAGCATTCTGAAACAAATATTAAACAATCTTACTTGGATGACCTGAAATTAAAGCATAGAATTAGTTAGTTATCTAATTGTAGCTAATTACAAAATTCAATGAGTAGATCTAAACATCTATTCATTTCTTAAGAAAAGATAAACTTTTTTTAAATTGCCTAAGTGTCCAAATAACATTCACACAATAATCCACAATATAACATAATTTTAAAATCTCATTTTCATGAATTTCTGGGCCAAATGGAAGGAATTTAGTATTTAATGCCTCTAAATTAATGGCCATTTAAATCAACTAGCGAGTGGGTTTTAGTGGAATGCGGTGGATTGGAACTTTGCGGTTAGCGGTGAAGTCGGGAGGAAAAATACTGTTTCTTCATACATTTTTTTTGGACCCCATTTCGCAACCCTCCCGAAAAACCAACTTTTAATATAAAAATAAACTATTTACATTTTTTTCTCCCCTACGCAAAATCCTTCCGGTTGTCGACGCTCACGGCTTTTGAAGGTGACTTTTAAATTACTCTAGTTAATAAATAATTTAGAGTAATTTAAAAATACCTTCATTCATGAAACGTTGGAGCGATTTTTCTTCCGCAACGAAATCGCCCGACATTGATCGATTTGCCCAGTCTGTGGAAAAACGGCACTTTAAGCCCGCCACCCTCTGAAAGGCGCCAATGTCGCGCACACGGGGAGCGGCAGAACTGCAGCGCTGCTCAAGGTAAGTTTTGTAACATACCTACTTTAATATACTTGATCACAGGATGGGAGCTTCCCTAACAGATGAGTCATATTGGAATCCAGCAGTTGAAGATACAAGGAACTGCAGATGCTACAATCTTGTGTATGGCTGAGTTACACCAAGTGCAGGAATAACTCAGCAAGTCAGGGAGTTAAGAGTGGATTGCTGGGACGTTGCCTATCCATACCTTCCAGACATTCTCCCTGACCTGCTGTTTTGTGTTTTATTTATGAATCCAGCAGGGGGGCACAGTGTGTCAGAGGTAGAGTTGTTGCCTTATAGCGCCAGAGACCCGGGTTCAATCATGACTACGGGTGCAGTCTGTACGGAGTTTGTACGTTCTCCCCGTGACCTCCGTGGGTTTTCTCCAAGATCTTCGGTTTCCTCCCACACTCCAAACGCATACAGGTTTATAGGTTAATTGGCTTGGTATAAATGTAAATTGTCCCTAGTGTGTGTAGGATAGTGTTAATGTGCGGGAATCGTTGGTTGGTGCGGACTCAGTAGGCCGAAGGGCTTGCTTCTGCGCTGTATCTCTGAACTGAACTAAACTAAACTAAACTATACCAAACTAAACTAGACTAAACTGAAGGTCTGGATTCACAGCCTGGCATCTTCACTTCCCTGAAGGACACTGTTGAGCTCGATAGGTTATGACAACAATCCAGGTGCTTCATGGTATCACCTGTTCTCTTTATTGGAGATTTAATTCAGGTAATATTTTTATATTTTATACATATGTTTCCGTACCACATATTTTTTAAAGCAATTAATGAATTAAGGATTACTATTTCTGATACTTGGTTATATCAAATTTCAATTGGTAAATGGAGAACCACTTAAAGGTTATTTTGAAAATTAACAAGCAGAAAAAAGCTGTCTTGCGGATAAAACAGTCCTGATTACCATGTAACCTCCCCACAGAAAACAGACACCATTGTCTCTTCAGAATAATCTGTCAGTTTCACCACAGGTAGTCATTGAAATTGACCAGCAGTCATTCTATCACTGTTAAACAATGTATTTTACAGTCTTTAGTATTTTTAGTTTGCAAAAATAAACTTAAAACTATTAAAAAGGCCTTTATTTTCAAAATTGTGTGGGCGAGTCTGAAATTCTCTAGTCCCTGGCCGCAGGGGACAAATTCGCCGATCTCGTGAGTCCCGATGAGGTCGAGATTGGCCGTCTCACCCGGCCTGGGTGCCACATTTTCGGAGGGACTTCCGAGGGGGGTTTCAATTGTGCTCACAGAATTTTGTTCGGATTAAAGGATTAACCGAACCACCAGTTGTCGGAAAATCAGTGGTGGACCCGCATCAGTAACAAATACTCATCTTATCTCTATTATTTTTAGTGATGTCACAAATTTCATTGTTCATAGAGTCATGCAGTATGGAATCAGGTCCTTCGGCCCAACATGCCCAGACTAAGCTGGTCCCATTTGCCCACTTTTGGTCCATATTCCTCCAAACCCTTCCAATTCATGGACCTGTCCAAGTCATACTTGACTTTTACCCAAATGTGCACAGGAATTGTTGAGACTTATTTGAAATGTGTCAGGAATGTGCCAGGAAATACAGTACATTTAGCTCTGAAATTGATCCTGTCATTTGCAATATCTTGGTGGATTTCTTTACTGAGGCTGTTAGCTGCTTGGTTGAATAAAGGAGGCTATTCATAGCACAGCGTGTGGAGAGAGATCTTGTAGTTTAGTTTAGTTTAGAGATACAGCACGGAAACAGGCCCTTCAGCCCACTGACTCTGCACCGACCAACGACCCCTTAACACACACTGGGGACAATTTACACTTATACCTAGCCAATTTACCTACATATGTGTACATCTTTAGAGTGTGGGAAGAAACCGAAGATCTCGGAAAAAAAACCCACGTGGTCACAGGGAGAACGTACGAATGTACAAACTCCGTACAGACAGCACCCGTAGTTGGGATCAAACCCGGGTCTCTGGTGCTGCAAGTGCTTTAAGGCAGCAACTCTACCGCTGCGCCACCGTGCCACACTACAACTCCCTGTACAACTCTGACAAAATCTTCACATAAAAGTAATGCACGCCTTATCTGTTAATCAACCTCTTTCCACCCACAATTTTACCCTTCATTATTCTTTCCACCATTGCCCCCACCAAATATTCAGCACAATCAACATAAAAATGGATTTGTCTGCCGCCGTTGCCAGCATTTTGAAAGTCTCTGAAAACAAAATGGATGCTCCCACTGTTATCATTTATAACCAACACAATGTTTCACTGACGATGAAGAGATCATATAAGTGTAAATCTTCGGGTGTGTTCCATTTTATTAATAAAATGAGAAAAAACCAAGCCCTTCTTATATGCTCTTATCTGTAGAATAAAAGAAAAAGCTGCATTTATACGAGTCTTTTCACAACCTGAGGACATTGAAGCACTTTCGAAATGCTGAAGGACTCGTGAAGTGCAACCACTCTTATCACGCTGGAGCTCAGCAGATTGAAGCAGAGTATGTAATGTCTATTATACTAATGTAGAGCACCGTTTCTTGAGACCAGGCTTAGCATGGCTGTATATGGTTTGTTAAATGTCGTGAAATGTGGTTGCAAAGAAAATTGTGCAGAACAGGTTAAAACTATCCAAATTGCCTTCAACTGCAGGCAGAAACCTCTCCGTATTCACATGCTACAAATAGGTTGAGGTTGATCAGGCTGGGACTCTATTCCCTGGAGCACAGGAGGATAAGGGGTGATCTTATAGAGGTGTATTAAATCATGGAATAGATCGGGTAGATGCAGAGAGTCTCTTGCCCAAAATAGGGGAATCAAGAGCTAGAAGGCACAGATTTAAGATGAAGGGGGACGACCTTATAGGAATCTGAGATGTAACTTTGTCCCTCAAAGGATCGTGGGTGTATGGAACGAGCTGCGGGAGGAGGTAATTGAGGCAGAGACTATTGCAACAATTAGGAAGCAATTAGATAGGTACATGGATAGTACATGTATAGTACAGGTTTAGAGGGGACAAATGCAGGCAGGTGGGACATGTTGGTCGGTGTGGGCAAATTGGGCCAAAGGGCCTGTTGTCACACTATATGACTATATGACTCTAAATACATGATATATGAGCAGCTGGATGTTGTGCTTCTTGATGCCAAAATTCAGTTGTGTTGACTTCAGTGGGATTTTGGAAGCAGATTGCAATACACATGCTTTGCTGCACTGCATGTTTAGCGCACATGGGTGAGGGGAAATTTCCTCCACTCTGTGATAGAAAAATGAGAACCTTGCGCAACAGATTCAGTGACCAACGGCTAGCAGATTTGGCCAGGATCTAAGTGGACACAGCGATTGGTAAAAACATTGTAGAAACAAAGAACTGCAGATTCTAGTTTACACAAAAGGGCACAAAGTGCTGGAGGAACTCAGCAGGTCAGGCAGCATCTCTGGAGAACATGGATGGAAAGGAGACATTTCTGGTCGGGATGGCCATCAGGAAGAAGATATAGCAGTCTGAATCGGCTTTACCTTGCACTAAGTGTTATTCCCTTATCGTGTATCTGTACACTGTAAATGGCTCGATTGTAATCATGTATTGTCTTTCTGCTGACTGGATAGCACGCAACAAAAGCCTCGGTACACGTGACAATAAACTAAACTTTAGCTGTAATATACTGACCTTTTTTCCCTGTTTATTATATTTTTTACAGAGTACTATGTTTACAGATCCCATTGTGTTGCTGCTAGTAAGAATTTCATTGTTCTGTCTGGGACATATGACAGTATAACACTCCCGACCTGAAACATCAACTCTCCATGTTCTCCAGGGGTGCTGCCTGGCCCGCTGAGTTACACAGCATTTTGTGTCCTTTTGTTTGAAACATTGATCCATAAATCCATTGGGAGATATGAGAGTCATTAAGAACTGACTTGATATGATTTCAGCCACTCGGAGGTAAACTATGGGAGGGGAGGACAGAATATTTTCAGTGAGGAGCAACGAGCGATTCTAAAGGGCCAACTCCATCAGTGGAACCCAGTTGATATTTATCGACATCTTACAATGTTAATTGCCTGTGTGTGTGTGTGTGCATCAGCAACACCTGGGTGACAATTCATTAATAATAACATTTCAAAGAAGATATGGATTTAAGATGACAAGTGGTTCTACGAGGACCCACCAGAGGGATTTCTGGGAGCGAGCTCATCTATCTTTGCCACACTTCACTTTACCTACGATACACACAAACAAGCAGCATATTAGCAAGCAAAGCACCAAAAACGTGACTACTGGTTTCAATTAGATTCCTCTCAAATGCTAAAATTGAACCACTCTATCGACTAATTATTCAGATAGCAATAGTTTCTCGTGTCTGTCCTTTATGGTGATAAGAAAATATGAAACCAGTTAACTAATTAACACCTAATAAATATCTTGTTAATTCAATCATGTTTGATGTGATTCTAGAATGGGAGTTATTTTTTTCTCCATGAAATCTATGATGGAAGCAAGAAACGCCTTGAACTTTGAATACAAGGGCAGTTCTAATTTCTCTCTGAGCCTTTGAGTCATAAGTTCTTAAGTTATAGGAGCATAAGTAGGTCGTTCAACCCATCGAATCTACTCCACCATTCAATCATGGTTGATCTAACTTTCCCTCTCAACTCCATTCTCCTGCCTTCTCCCCATAACCCCTGACACCCTTACCAACCAAACGGTGCTGGCTCGAAGGGTCGAATGGCCTACTCCTGCACCTATTGTCTATTGTCTATCTGTCAATCTCTGCCCTAAAAATGCCCAGTGCCCAGGGGCGGAAAACACGGGGGGGGGGGGGGGGGGGGGGCAGAGGGGACACATCCCCCCCATGTTTTGAGAGGTGGGGGACATCCCCCCCAAGTTTTTGTAATCCGGATTTTAAAATCTCCACTTTCCACTAGACAGTGTAGGTGGGACTGCTGATCGAGGGCGTCGATTGGAGGAGAGAGACGTCAGTCAGCAGGCAATCGGGGCGGAACATGATGGTTCAGTGCGGTGATTGGAGGAGGGAGACGTGGCACAGACCTGCGCCTCATCCACAGCCAGGATCGATCCCCGCCAGGTCTCCGGCGCTGTCTCGTCCCCACCCGAGTGCCCCCCACCCCCCCCATATGTGGCCAGAGAGGTCGGGAGTCAGACGCGAGCTGTACCCCCAGGCCCACAGCCAACGCAGAGAAGCAGCGCTAAACCCAGCTCAACTCTGCCTGGTGAACCTGCCTGGGCTTGCGGGAAATATGGCCAGCGCGGAGAAGCAGCGCTGGTGTCCCGTCAGTCCAGTCAGGGCTGTAGTTAACCTGGCGAGACAGGCAGAGTTGAGCTGCATTTAGCGCTGGATTGAGCCTCCGAAATGTCGCGCATGTGTGTGTGAGTGTGCGCATGCGCGCGCGGCCGCCATAAAATTGTGCCCCACTGTCCCCTGGTCCCCTCCATGTTTTGATAGCAAATTCCGCTCTTGTCCACGGCCAACTTTGGCAATGAGTTCCACAGATACACAGAGTCAAAGTCAGAAGAAGGTTAGAGTGAGGTATACTGTACCATCACATGTTTGTTGATTAAGTGGCTTCTGTAAAATGTCCCTAGTATGCAGGATATATCTAGCACACAGGGTAATCGTTGGTCAATGCAGACTTGCCGGGCCAAAGGGCCTGTTTCCACGCTGTATCTCTTAACTAAACTAAACTAAACTAAACTAAACTAAACTAAACTAACCTAAACTAAACTAATGTCATTTTAGAGATAGGGTACACAAAAAGCTGGAGAAACTCAGCGGGTGCAGCAGCATCTAAGGAGCGCAGGAGATAGGCAATGTTTTGGGCCAAAACCCTTCTTCAGACTGATGGGAGGTGGGGGGGGGGGGGGGGGGGAGACGGGGAGAAGAAAGAAAAAGGAGGAGGAGGAGCCCGAGGGCTGAGGGATAGGTGGGAAGGGGAGGAGACTCCCCAAGCGGAATATGAGGTGCTGTTCCTCCAATTTGCGGTGTTGCTCACTCTGGCTGTGGAGGAGACCCAGGACAGAGAGATCAGATACGGAATGAGAGGGGGAGTTGAAGTGCTGAGCCACTGGGAGGTCGGGTTGGTTATTGCGGACCGAGCGGAGGTGTTCGGCGAAACGATCGCCAAGCCTCCGCTTGGTCTCACCGATATAGATCAGCTGGCATCTGGAGCAACGGATGCAGTAGATGAGGTTGGAGGAGGTGCAGGTGAACCTTTGTCGGACTTGGAAGGACTGCTTGGGTCCCTGAAAGGAGTGGAGGGGGGAGGTAAAGGGACAAGTGTAGCATCTCTTGCGGGTTGCAAGGGAAAGTGCCCGGGGAAGGAGTGGAGCGGGAGGGAAGGGAAGAATTGACAAGGGAGTTGCGGAGGGAGCGGTCTTTGCAGAAGGCAGACGGGGGGGAGATGGGAAGATGTGTCGAGTGGTGGGGTCACGTTGGAGGTGGCGAAACTGGCGGAGGACTATGTGTTGTATGTGCCGGCTGGTGGGGTGAAAGGTGAGGACCAGGGGGACTCTGCCCTTGTTGTGAGTGGGGGAATGGGGAGAGAGGGCAGTGTTGCGGGGTATGGAGGAGACCCTGGTGTGAGCCTCATCTATAGTGGGGGAGGGAAATCCCCGTTCTCTGAAGAATTAGGACATTTGTGATGCCCTGGTGTGGAACACCTCATCCTGGGAGCAGATGCGGCATAGAAGGAGGAATTGGGAATAGGGGATGAAGTCCTTACAGGAAGCAGGGTGGGAGGAAGAGTAGTCCAGGTAGCTGTGGGAGTCAGTGGGTTTATAGTGGATGTCGGTCAGGAGTGTATCACCTGCAATGGAGATGGTGAGGTCAAGGAATGTTAGGGAAGTGTCCGAAATGGTCCAGGTGTATTTGAATGCCGGATGGAAGTTGGTGGTGAAACGGATGAAGTCAGTCAGTTGTGTGTGGGTGCAGGGGGTGACACCAAAGCAGTCGTCAACTTACCCTTCGGCCCACCACCGATTAATGATCACCCGTTCACACCAGTTGTATGTCAACCCACTTTCTCATCAACACCCTGCACACAAGGGCCAATTTAAAGAGATCAATTAACGTATAAACCTGCACGTCTTTGGGACGATCGAGGAGACTGGATCACCTGGAGTAAATCTATGCGGTCACAAGGAGAACATGCAACCTCCTCACAGACAGCACCCGAGGTCAGATTCAAATGTGGGTCTCTGGCGCTGTGGGACAGCAGTTCCACCAGCTGCACCACTCTGTCAGTGAAGACATTCAGTTCTATTATCCATATTGCTCTAAGCAAATTGTGTTCCTGAAACGCTAGAACGATTACACTTCATCAGCCCTTAAGTGCTGTGGGATATCCTGAGGTATTTAAGGTTGCTATATAAATTCAAAATCTTTAAATATTAATGTGAGATAAACAGCAGTGAGAGGAAAGGTATTTCATGTCAGTTGCACCAATGCATTGTATCCCTGCATTAACCAATTACAGTAACGTAAAAAATGAATGAACACAAAATTGTTCCAATCATTAGCATTAATGGATTAATTTGCTGCAATTACCCCAATGCCTGAAGTAATGTTTCTTTACATGAGCTTAAGATGTTGAAGATCAAAACTTGTTCACAAATGAGATTTTAAATAACCCAACACGTTAGAAATCTGTTTCTGCAACTCCAAAACAGTCCCTGGTGTGCAGTTGAAATATGGCTACATTCAGCAATTTTCAGCACTTTTCATGTTGATTCAGTCTTCAAACATGAATTTATCTCCTAATTGTTGTATCATAGATTCATAGAGACTTACAGTATAGAGAATGGCCTTTCAGCTCACCGAGTCTTTGCCAATCTTCAATTTCCCATTTACACTAATGAGACATTAAATCAATTTTATTTCTCCACATTCTCAACAAATTCACCCAGATTTTACCGCTACACAGTAGGGGAGATATATCACATCTTGCAACTCTTTGGGATGTGGAAGGAACCGGATAACCCAGAGAAAACTCCACATGGTTATGGGAAGAATGTACAAATTCCTTACAGATAGAGATCAGGATTGAGTTTTGGTACCTGGGGTTGTGAGGTGGTTTTGAGATACAGCACGGAAACAGGCCCTTTGGCCCACAGAGTTGGCACCGACCATCGATCCCCGCGCATTAACACTATCCTACACACACAAGGGACAATTCTACATTTACACCAAGCCAATTAACCTACAAATCTGTACGTCTTTGGAGTGTGGGAGGAAACCGATGATCTCGGCGTAAACCCACGCAGGTCACGGAGAGAATGTACAAACTCCGTACAGACGGCACCCGTAGTCAGGATCAAAGCCAGGTCACTGGCACTGTAAGGCAGCAGGTCTACCACTGCGCCACCGTACCAACGTATCTCCACTGACTTTTTTGACGAAGGGCCTGTTTCCACGCTATATGACTCTATGACTCTATGCAGGCACTCCGAGACCAGACTCACGTCTTTGCAGAGAAGTCTGCAGTAGTAGAACCTGCCTTCAAAGTCCAGAATATCCCCACGAGATCCTGAACAAAAATCGTGCCTGTTAGAAAAATAGAAACATAGAAAATAGGTGCAGGAGGAGGCCATTCGGCCCTTCGAGCCAGCACCGCCATTCATTGTGATCACGGCTGATCGTCCCCTATCAATAACCTGTGCCTGCCACACACTAGGGACAATTTTACTTCGGAGTCACGTGAGTGACTACGTGAGGAAGGCCGTCAGTCATCATGAGCGTCATTACGTTTGAAGCGTGCGCCAACGACGGACTGGTTGCGTCTCTCCAGCGGTAAGTTTTAAAAACCGAGGTAAGTGTTTTTTTTAAAGTTACTTTCGGTCGTTGTTTGGCAGGTTCGATTGTTAGCTTTCTACCAACAGAACGAGCCTACCATGTCGAAGGTGCGGAGACGGTCTGCGAAGCCAGCTATGGAAGACCGCGGTGCTGCGGGTAGCGGACGGCTGTCCGAGTCACCTTCCAGGCTGCCGGTGTTGGAACCAGCGGCAGCAGACTTGGTGCTGCAGGAGAGCACCGTGGCAGCCCCACTGGGGCGCAAAGCCACCCACAAGTCTTCCAAACCCCGTAGACTCTGATGAGTCCAGGCAGGAGGAATCACCTCCCACACTGGGAAGCGTCTGCGGGCGCCTCTCCCAGATGGAGCACCTGTTGGAGAGGTGCCTCCAGACTGATCTGCTCCAGAGGAGGGAGCAGTATGAGCCCGGGTCTCCATGGGAGCCCGTGCCAGCAGCATCTTACACAGGGCTGCGGTGTGTCTCCCTCTCTGTAGAGGGGAGTACACGGAGTCAGAAGTAGCATGACTCAGAGCATGGAGGCACATCAGGGGAACACCCCAGGGAGCGAGGGGCCACAGTGCCTCTATTGGCATCTATGTTTGCCATACCTACCCCAACCGGAGAGCCCTTGGATCAAGAGCTGGCCACCACCATAAACTACCTGGCCTCACACCAGCTCAAGGACCAGCTTATGGAGGAGACCACCGGCTGCTACAGTACACCTGTCAACTGTGCCTCCCTCAGTGTGCCGGCCGTCAATCACGCCATCTGGGGCCATATTGGAGCTGGGGTAAGAGCCCAGGAGGTAAAACTCCAGAAAATTCTAAAATTACTAGTCTCAGGGGTAACGGCTTTTGCCAGGTCCATCGATGGTGGCCACTGACGGAGACACAGCAGGATGCTGTGGGGCTCCTCTGTAATGCCCTGTTCGAGATAAACTGTCTGCGCAAGAGCACAATATGGCCGACACTCAACCCGAAATTTGCAGTGCTGTGCAAGGCCAGCAATATACAGCCGGCCAACTATCTCTATGGGGCAGACCTGCCGAAGCAGGTCCGAGAGCTGGATGACGAGGCCAAGGCTCTCCGCCTCATGAGCTAAGCCCAACTCCACCCAGGGGCTCATCGCTACGAGGCCACCCCTATGCCGCCTTCCACACCAGGCGCAACCAGCCTCGGGGCTCAGGGACAGGAGGCAGACTTCAGCTGTCCCAAGGCGGGACGCCGGAGGCCAGGACCACGCAGGCAGTAACGCCCAAGGTAGGAGATTCTAGTCCCTTGTGGGACAATTTAAACACCTCTAACTTACAAGTTGGATGGAGGCTACAACATTTTTTGAATGAATGGATTTGGATTACAGCAGACCCATTCATACTGCACAGTGTACAAGGGTTTAAAATTGAGTTCCTTCTTGATTCGTCACTACCCACTCAAAATTTACTAAATCGCACATATATGTTTCCACAACAGGAAAGATTTGAGATACAAGCTGAAATTCAGGCTGTACATACAAAAGGGGTGATTCTGAGGTCTCGCCAGGAATCACACCAATTTGTATCGAACATTTTTCCCAAGCAAAAGGATGGAGGAAGTCGTATTATCCTATACTTGATAGAATTCTATACCCATGTGCAGTATAAACATTGAAAAATTGACAACTTTGGTACAGCTATTCAGCTGGTTTCCAAAGGATGTTATATGGCTTGCATAGATCTAAAAGATACATACTACTCCGTACCAATACACAGGGAACACAGGAGATATTTGAAATTTAACTGGATGGGGCAGATGTGGCAATTCAAGGCATTGCCAAATGGGCTGGCTTCAGCTCCCAGACTTTTAACAAAATTACTAAAACCGGTTCTGGGACTGCAATCAGCAATAGCATCTGTTTGAGCTACCAAACTCATGTTTGAGAGGCTGTAATTCTTAATCCATCCAGTTAAGTCCAAATTGACTACAATTAGCGTAAGTGATTACCTAGGGTTTACAATCAACTCAATTCAAATGCCGGTGACTCTGCCAGGTGGCAAGCAATCAGACTTGATCGAAGCCTGCAATGCTAACCAGCAGCGAACAATCAGACAAGTAGCAAGCATAATTGGCAAGCTTGTGGCAGCCTTTCCAGCTGTACGCTTCAGACCTTTGCACTACCAAAATTTACAATGTGCAAAGGAACGGGCCCTCAAATCTCACGCAGGCCAATTCGGGGAACATATGCACTTACCACCAGACGCCATCGCGGAATTACACTGGTGGGCTACCAATATACATCACTGTTTTAAGAAAATGATCCCACCTTTCATTGCTGCTTCCACTCACACACTGGCCATGCTCCATTGTAACTTTTAACGTGTTTTGCTTAAACTGTTACAGCTTCTTTAGTAGTTTGAACCCTAAAGGGCCTGTCCCACCAACATGCGACTCCATGCGGTGAGCGTGATCTAACATGGTCGCTTGAGCCGTCCGGCCTCATGGGGCCGGTCCCACTTTGATCGCCGGAGCCGTATGGAGTTGTGCGAAGCTGGTCCCGACATCGCGTGGAGCTCTGAAAAACTGACCGTTCAAAAATTCCGCTCGGCAACGGCCTGTCGGCCCACAGCTACCTTGACACATTACGCACCGCCTCGATGTCGTGCCTCCGTGACCCTCTCTATATGTGCCTCCATGACCCGCTCTGTGTGCCTCCGTGACCCTCTCTATGTGTCTCCGTGTCCCTCTCTGCGTGCCTCCGTGACCCTCTCTGTGTGCCTCCGTGACCCTCTCTATGTGCCTCCATGACCCTCTCTATGTGCCTCCGTGTCTCTCTCCCTGTGTCCCTCTCTGTTCTTGCAAACTTCGCACCACTTTGCGTCACTCACCCGACCTCCGCGCGGCACCCGCTGCCGGTTTGGTCGCGCTCGCCGCATGGAGGCGCATGCTGGTGGGACCGGCCCTGTACGGAGATCACTGGACCTCCGCGCAACCCCCGCTTCCAGTTTGGTCGCGCTTGCCGCATGCAGGCGCATGCTGGTGGGACCGGCCCTGTACGGAGATCACTGGACCTCCGCGCAACCCCCGCTTCCAGTTTGGTCGCGCTTGCCGCATGCAGGCGCATGCTGGTGGGACCGGCCCTTTAGGTGCTGCCTGAAAACATTGCACACTTCCTGTTACTTTATAACACATGCAAGATAAGGAATGCTACTTGTGACAATGGTGTGTCAAGACATCAAACGTTGTGAATATAGTTTCTTTATTCAGGCATTATAGGTTAGGTATGCATGCACGTTTGGTACTCTAACACAAAAGTCATTGTTGCTGCTGCGATGCACGTCTGTTGGCTCGTGGGCTCGAGCTGAGCTTCTGTTGATGTGGCAGGACACTCCCTTTAACCCATGACTTCACATTCCCGCCAAAGCCTGTCACGTGAGTCCCCGTTCTGGTGACGAGGGTTCGACCAGTAAGTGGCCTGTCCACCAGGTAGCACCACAGGCGAAGCATTGCTCAGGAAAACCTAACAATACGAATACAATTCATAGGCATGGTGGCTCAGCGGTAGAGTTGCTGCCTTACAACACCGGAGACCTGGGTTCGATCCTGACTACGGGTGCTGTCTGTGCTGTTTGTACGTTCTCCCCGTGACCTGCGAGGGGTTATTCCGAGAGCTCCGGGTTTCTCCCACACTCCAAAGTCGTACAGATTTGTAGGTTTCATTGGCTTGGTAAAATTGTAAATTGTCCCCAGTGTGTGTAGAATAGTGTTAGTGTTAATGGATCGCTGGTCGGCGTGGACTAGGTGGGCCAAAGGGCCTGTTTCCGAGCTGTATTTCTAAATTAAACTAAAAACAAAGTTCTCACTCTTTATGCGACTTCCGTAAACAGCATGTGGGTGTCCCACAAGGCAGTCTTTGCATCAAACTCAAAGAGCTTAGGGGAATTAATAGTATTAATCCCTTTGGAACAATTTTACAAGGATAAGCCTAAAGGAACAGGCAAATTATATTGCCACATAGCTGAGAAGAATTCAGGAAATGCCAAATCAATTAATTTCTCAAATCAACTGAGGTGTTCAATACTCCAGGGAAATTATTGTTTTATGAAAAGAATTGCATCCTTTTATGATCAAAAGAAAGAAACATCAGATTTCAGATTTCAGGTCAGTTTATTGACATATACAGCAGGATGCAATGGAATTCCTTGTTCACCTGAAGGTCGCAGAATATACAGTATACATATATTAATGATAACAATTGATGCAACAACAAATGCAAAATACCAGAATGCTGCAACATTTAAAAGCAGCACAGTGGCGCAGTGGTAGTATGGCTGCCTTGTAGCACCAGAGACCCGGTTTGATCCTGGCTACGGGTGCTGTCTGTACGGAGTTTGTACGTTCTCCCTGTGACAATAAGGGTTTTCTCTGGGTGCCCCGGTTTCCTCCCACATTCCAAAGACGTGCAGGCATGTAGGTTGTGTAGGAAGGAACTGCAGATGCAGGTTTATACCAGGCATAGAATGCTGCAGTAACTCAGTGGGTCAGGCGGAGATGCTCCCTCAGCTGCTAAATTACTCCAGCATTTTGTGTCTATCCAGGTTGGCAGGTTAATTGGCTTCTGTAAATTGTCCCTAGTGCGTTGGATAGAACTAGTGAATGGGTGATCGCTGGTCGGCGCAGACCCGATGGGTCAATGGACCTGTTTCCACGCAGGATCTCTAAAAAAAAATAATTAAAAATCTCGAGCAAAAAAAAATTAGATTATAGTAACAGTATAAATGATTGAGGTAGATTTAATAGTAAGATCTGATGCTATTTTGACCTCTGCTGCGTCCTTGAAAATTACCACTGCTTAAGCCCAGCTAATGCGTTATGTCAGTATTGAAAGCCTGCAGTCTATATAATCAATTACTTTAATGTGATTACTGATACTAAACAAGATAGTGATCATAATTGCATCTTTACAGTTATTGGTTGAGTAAAGATGATGTGGGTGATACTTCAAATTCTAAAAAATTCAGTAAATACAAGGTAATTAATTTTTTGCATGAAAAATCTGGATTCCCCATGCTATGAGCTCGCTGTTCAATCTGCGGGAACACATTCCAAGATAAAATTAATCTCATCATTCACCTCGGAATTCATTGCAAAAGATGAGATGATCTTCTGACTGTCTATTTCAATAACAACATCTAATTGATGGCGAGTTATTCTTGGCAATTTGTCTCAAGTTCTGGAGATTTTCCCAGTTTGCAACGAGTAATTGGGGCACTATTGTAGCAGTGTGATCTTCACGTGTCATTTACTGATGGTGGCTGTTAGCTTACAAGGTCCCTGACACTATTGTCAGGGAATAACCCCTGACCCCACTGCCACAGATGCCACCGAAAGACGACCTTCCAACATCACCATTTTTCCTTCCATGAAGCCACCTTTCTACCCCTTCTGCTTTCTCCCGACCAGGGTCTCAATTTCTCTCATTATCCAGACTTCCTTACTCCTACCTGCGTTGCCCTTCACTCTAACTGGAACGTATATACGTTGAACTCTCATTATTACACTATTTTTAAAGCATCCAGCTTTGCAAACGTCCCTTTGCCTACAAACAACCTACTCCAATCAGCTTTTATAAGTACCTGTCTAATATGATAAAAAATGGCCTTGACCCAGTTTAGAAATTTAACCTGTGGACTAGCCCAGCCTTTAGACTTTAGAGATACAGCACGCAACCAGGCCCTGCGGCTCACCGTGCCTGCGCCGACCAGTGGTCACCCCACACACTAACACTATCTTACATGCTAGGGACAATTTACAATTTGACCAAAACCAACCTGCACGTCTTTGGAGTGTGGGAGGAAACTAGAGCACTCAGAGAAAACCCACATGATCACAGGAAGAGCATACAAACTTCGAACATAGAAAATAGGTGCAGGTGTAGGCCATTCGGCCCTTCGAGTCAGCACCACCATTCAAAATAAGCATGACTGATCATCAAAAATCAGTACCCTGTCCAGCATTTCCCCCATCCCTTGATTCAGTTAGCCCTAAGAGCTAAATCTAACTCTCTCTTGAACACATCCTGTTAATTGGCCTCCACTGCCTTCTGTGGCAGAGAATTCTACAGATTCGCAACTCTCTGGAGCTTAGACACAATGTGCAAGCAAAGAATGGGAATATCTGCAAACCCTGTCAATTAGGTGCAAAATGCATAGAATGGATTGGATGGCTGTAAACCAGACATACACCTTGTAAATAATTGTAAATAATGTTGCAGAGTTTGACTTTGCCGAGTGTTGATTAGATGAGGTGTTGAACCTTGTCTGGGTTTTCTGTAAATCAGGGTAAATGTCTCTAAGTTAGCTTCCTTAAAGCCCTGTCCCACTGTACGAGTTCATTCAAAGGGTTCTTCCGAGTTTGCCCTGATTCGAACTCGCAGATTTACGGTAATGGCCCCTCGTCGGTACTCGGGGCTCTCGTGGACATTTTTCAACATGTTGTAAGGATCTGTTGAAAAATGTTCACGTTGTTCAACATGTTGAAAAATCTTCACGAGTCTTCCCGAGCTCACCTGCCGTTTAGCAAGTCTTCCTGAGTTCCTGCCGTTAGCATTACGAGCTGCTAAGAGATGTCCCTGAGCTCCGACGTACCCACTACCTTCATTCTCTGTGCTTACCACGAGTTTGATTGTTTTTTATACACGGAAGCTCTGGAATTAACTCACATCATGGGACAGGGCCATTACGAAGTCCATTTTGAATGCAATGTATGAGTGTTGTATTATTGGGTTAGGGGAATTCCTGTTATGTATGGGGTTAATCAATATCTGTAATTGGGCTATTAAGAGACCACCCCCATGTGGTTCGGCCCCTCAAGGTCTCGGGACATATAAAAGTTCGCGATCACGAGGTTCAGCATCGATCTTCTGGGAGAGCGCTTGGGACTGCGTGAACTTCTGGAGTGTCTCTGTCTGAGCGAGGCCTGGAGGGTTGAACAGTCAGATACGAGGATCGAACCCGTGGTGCGATAGGTACAGTAGTTGAACTGTGACGCGCTTTTGGCAAAATAAAGATTAGTTGTTTCAAGTGCTTGATTCAGTGTTTTTACTGAAACTAGACTGGGGGGACACTTGGATACGAGCAATTATCAATCCCAGTCCTAAATAGCCTACCCCTTATTCTGAAACTGTGACCCCTGGTTCTGGACTCCCCCAACATCAGGAACATTTTTTCTGCATTCACCCTGTCCAATCCTCCAAGAATTTTAGATGTTTCGATAAGATCCCCTCTCATGCTTCTAAATTCCAGTGAATACAAGCCCAGCTTCTTTCATCATACGTCAGTCCCACCATCCCGGAAATTAACCTGGTGAACCTAGGCTGCACTCCCTCAATAGCAATAATGTCCTTCCTCAATTAGGAGACCAAAATTGCACGCTATACTTCAGGTGCAGTCTCACCAGGGCCCTGTACAACTGCAGAAGGACCTCCTTGCTCCTAAACTCAAATCCTCTTGCAATGATGGCCAACATGCCATTGGCTTTCTTCACTGCCTGCTGTACAGGCACACCCAGGTCTTGTTGCACCTCCCCTTCTCCTAATCTGACACCATTCAGATAATAATCTGCTTTCCTGTTCTTGCCACCAAAGTGGATAACCTCACATTTATCCACATTATATTGCATCTGCCATGCTTCTGCCCACTTGCTCAAACTATCTAAGTCACCCTGCAGCCTTACAGCATTCTACTCACAGCTCACACTGCCACCCAGCTTTGTATCATCCGCAAATTTAGAGATGTTACATTTAATTATTCCCTTGCCTAAATCGTTAATATATATTGTAAACAACTGGGTTCCCAGCACAGATCCTTGCAGCATCCCACTAGTCACGGCCTGCCATTCTGAAAAGGACCCATTAATTCTTACTCATTGCTTCCTGTCTGCCAACTAGCTCTCTATCCATGTCAATACCCTACCCCCCAATATCACGTGCTCCAAATTTTGAACACTAATCTCTTGTGTGGGACTTTTTCAAAGGCTTTTTGAAAGTCCAGACACACCACATCCACTGGCTCTCCCTTATCCATTTTACTTCTTACATCCTCAAAAAATACCGAAAGATTAGTCAAGCATGAGTTCCCCTTTATAAATCAATGCTGACTTTGATCAATCCCGTCACTGCTTTCCAAATGCGCTGCTATAACATCTTTAATAATTGACTCCAGCATCTTCCCCATTGCCGATGTAAGGCTAACTGGTCTATAATTCCATGTTTTCTCTCTCCCACCTTTCTTAACAAGTGGAGTTACATTGTCTACCTTTAAAAAGTGGAGTTACATTGGCTACCGTATAGACAGGATCGAATCTGGGTCTCTGGTGCTGTGAGGCTGCAACTCTCTACCTCTGCACCAACACATCCAAAACTATTTTAAAGCGAAAAGAACTGGTCCCAAAAGTCTCGTCCTCTGACACTTCAATCATTTGACCTCCTCGATTCTCTAAGAGTAGCTTTTCCCTTTCCTTTGTAGCACCCTCTAGGGAAATCAAGGATAGTATAAAAACAAAAGATGAGGCATACAAATTGGCCAGAAAAAGCAATTCCTGGGATGTCAGGACTTTCATATGAGGAAAGACTGGATAGACTCGGCTTGTACTCGCTGGAATTTAGAAGATTGAGGGGGGATCTTATAGAAACTTACAAAATTCTTAAGGGGTTGGACAAGCTAGATACTGGAAGATTGTTCCCGATGTTGGGGGAGTCTAGAACAAGGGGTCACAGTCTAAGGATAAGGGGGAATTCCTTTAGGACCGAGATGAGGAAAACATTCTTTACACAATGAGTGGTGAGTCTCTGGAATTCTCTGCCACAGAAGGTAGTTGAGGCCAGTTCATTGGCTACATTTAAGAGGGTGTTAGATGTTGCACTTGGGGCTAAAGGGATCAGGGGGTATGGAGAGAAGGCAGGTACGGGATACTGAGTTGGATGATCAGCCATGATCACATTGAACGGTGGTGCAGGCTCGAAGGGCCGAATGGCCTACTCCTGCACCTATTTTTCTATGTTTCTATGACCTGAGGAAACATTCCTGAACACACTTGACAAATTCCAACCTATCTAAGCCCTTGGCACGATGGCAGTCCCAGTCAATGTTGGGAAGGTTAAAATCCCCTACCATGAAAACCCTATTAGTCTTTCAGCTCTCTTCATCCTCCTGCCATATTTGTACCAGTAATTATCTGGGGGCCTATAATAAGATCCCAGCAAGTTGATAATTTCCTTTTTATTTTTTTCAGTCATCATCCGATGAGGAACATTTTCTCAGAATTGACGAGTTTAGTTTAGTTTATTGTCACGTATCCCGACGTACTCTTGTTGAGTGCTAACCAGTCAGCAGGAAGAGAATACATGATCACGATCGAGCCATCCACAGCGTACAGATACATGATAAACGGAATAACGGGAATAACTTTTAGTGCTAGATAAAGCCAGTAAAGTCTGATCAAAGATAACTCCGAGGGTCTCCAATGAGGTAGATACTAGTCCAGGACTGCTAAACGTTAGTGAGGAAGGAAATAAAAACAAACTCTTACTTCACCAAGTTGTTCAGAGGGAAGACAGGAGGGATCAATGTGCAAACTATTTTCAACTCAGTCAGTTTTGTTTATCGTCACGTGTACCGTTTTTCTTTGCGTGCTAACCAGCCAGCAGGAAGACAATACATGATTACAATCAATTCATTTACAGTGTAGCTCCAAATTTTACCTCAAATGATGGGGAAATGAATCACAGTGCATGGGATCGTGTGAAACACATTTGTGATGCATTTTTTAAACTATAACATATTAATTTGTCACAGCTAATCCATTTAAATAAATTACATCCTTTGAGTTTTGACTGTTGCCAATCACATCAGACTGGTATTATCATTCACTCTCACTTCAAAAAGGGATGTGATTATGTTACTGGGGTTTGAAAATAATACAGAATCCCTTCATTAAATTCCAGTATTTATTCTCCAAACATTCAAACAAAAATATTTATGTCATACTCTTTAGCATATTGTAATACATGTTTGTACAAACTGTTGCATGTATTATAAGTATTTGAATTCAAATCATAATTATTTGAATTTTCATTGTGCACAGACAAGTATTAGTCATTCTAGACACACATGAACTAATCCAATTTGTGTTTGCTGCATTTCAATTTGAAAAATAAAAAGGATTTTGGCAAAAGTAAAAGGCTTTCAGGGCATTACGTTTGTGCTTCAAGCTGCCTCAGGAAAGCAGCCAACATAATCAAGGATCACACACAATAGTCATTCTTTCTTCTCCCCTCGTATATCGGGCAGCAGATACAAAACTTGTAAGTATACACCACGAGCTTCGAGAGCAGTTTCTTCCCCACTGTTATCAGATACTTGAACGGCACTCTCCTATGCTAGAGATTAATTTCCCAATCTTCCGATCTACCCTTTTGTGGACCTAGCACTTTTCGCACATTCTTTGTAGCTGTAACACTGTATTCTGCACCGTTTATTTATTTCTTTTAGTACTACCTGATGCACTTGTCCATAATATGATTTGCCCAGATAGCTAGGCAAAACAAAATGTTTCACTGTATCTCAGTACATTTGATAAAAATAAACCAACACAGACATCAATGAGTACAGGGATTAGAACATCATTTTACAGCTGACAAAGTTATTGGTAAGGTCACATTTGGAGAACTGCACACAGTTCAGAGGGAAAGATAGATCAGCCGTGAATCAATGGTGGAGTAGACTTGATGGGTTGAATGGCCTTATTCTGCTCCGAGGGCATGAACTTATTAGCTATAAGGATAGGTTGAACAACCTTGGATGGATGTTGTGGGTAGACATGACAAAAGTATGTACAATTATGAGAGGCATAAATAGGCCAGACAGTCAGAACCTTTTTCCCAGGGTGGAAATAACAATTATTAGAGGGAATAGCTTTAACGTGCAAGGGAAAGGTTTAAAGAAGATGTGCCAGCAAGTTTTCTTTTAAACAGAGAGTGGTGGATACCTGGAATGTGGTTATATAGTCATGGAGTTATACAGCACAGTAACAGGCCCTTCAGTCCAACTCATCCATGCTGACCCCCTGTTGGCTAGTCCAAGCTAGGATGGGGGTTGAGGCAGATACGATAGTGATGTCATACAAGCAGGAATACTGATCATGTGCAGGCAAATTAACTTGGTACTGGCACAGACAATGTGCATCAAAGGACCTGTTCCTGTGCTATACTGTTCTATGTATGAAGGAACTGCAGATGATGGTTTTAACCAAAGATAGACCCAAAATGCTGGAGTAACTAGTTTAGGGTCACCATTCCTTCTCTACAGAGATGCTGCCTGTCCCGCTGAGATACTCCAGCAGTTGGTGTCTATCTATACTGTGCTATGTTCCATGAAGTTCTGATGGGATTCCCAGCAACTGATCGACACTGGATCAGTGTTCATACTTTAGGTGAAAACTATGAAAGACCCTCCAACTCAATCAGCAGGAAGAAAACTGCAAGAGGTATCGAAACACTATCCACTGACCTTTGACCACTAGGGGCACCACTAGGGGTGCCACATTGAAGGCACCTCTGCCTACAGTGTGTCCATTTTTCCCCATCTTTTTTTAATTTTAGTTTGTCAAACCAGTTTGTTTTGGGGACACTTTAGTTTTTCTATTTGGGGGAGGGAGGGTAAGGGGGAAACTGCTTCCCAGTCGCCTCCTGGCGGGGATGCGACTATTTCTCCAAGTCACATCCTCACCAGCCCTCCTCGCGGCCTACCACTGGATCGGAGTGGCCTTTCCTACCAGAGACCGTGACGGGACCAGAGCTTCGGCAGCGGGGCGCTGGATTCAGCGTGGAGCGGGCAATACCCACCTGGATCGCCGTTTGTAGCTCCAGAGCGTTGGGCCCCTGTCCAACATCGCGGGGCTGTGGTTCGCGGAGCTGACCAACATCGCGGTGTCCCTGGGGACCTTTGCCGAGGACCGCCAGCATGGACTCTGGTGGGAAGCGGTCGATTCGACGTCGGAGTTCCAACATCCCGGCGAGCGGGCCTGAGCGGCGGGCTGCCCGTAGCGGCGACAGCAGAGGGCTCCGGTGGCCCCGACCATGGGTGGACATCAGAGGAAGATGACTGACTTTGGTGCCTTCCCTCACAGTGGGAAACTTTTGATTCTGCTGCGGGGGTGTTTTATGTTGAACTCTATCATGTGAGGTGTTCTTTATTTTATTGCATGGTGATCACATTTCACTGTACCAACTGGCACATGTGACAAATAAATGTATCCTGTATCTTGTATCTTGACCGTTTGATGATGCAGCATGAAAACAGGCTCTTCGGCCCAGTGAGTCCACGCCAACCATCGATCATCCATTCACTCTGGTTCCATGTTGTCTCACTTTTGCATCCACTTCCTAAACACGGGGGACAATTTCCCTGTGGCAAATTAACCTGCAAACTTGCATGTCTTTGGGATGTGTGGGAGAAACTGAAGCATCCAGAGGAAACCGAAAACGGTCCCGGGGAGAACGTGCAAACTCCCACACGGATGGCACTGGAGGTCAGGATCCTAACCAAGGTCTTCTGGCACTGTGAAGTAGCAGCACTACCTGCTGCACCACTGCATGTCCCTTGTCCTGAATGTGGGGCATCCTGTGAAAACAAACTGCTTTGCACTGACCCGCTCACTTGGCATGTAAACTAAACCGTATAATTGGTGTGATTTGAATTTTACAGTCGCCAGAGATGCTGCAAGATATTACATTAAACAATGCACTTCTTTCTTCTCTTCAAGAATGTTTTTCCCTTCCAAACAAACATTAATTTGATTATGGTACAAATCCAATTAAATGTGGAAAGTTCCCAGAAAATGTAAACTGATCTAAGAATGAACAACACTCCTTTTCTATGGAGGCATTGATTTAACTAATCCAGAAACTTGCAGCAAGTATGAATAACTTTAGACTTTATAGATACAGCGTGGAAGCAGGCCCTTCGGCCCATCAAATTCGCATCGACCAGCAATCACTCCGTACACTTGCGCTTTCTTTACAATTTTACCAAAGTTAATTAACCTGCAAACCTGTATGTCTTTGGATTGTGGGAGGGAACGCAGAGAGTCACGCGTGGTCACAAGGAGAAGGTACCAACTGCGCACAGATAGCTCCCGTAGTCAGGATCAAACCTGGGAGGTGTCTGGCGCTGTAAGGCAGCAAGGTGAGCGTTGCTGGTGAGAGAGGAGATTAATGCAATAGAAAGGAAGGACATTAGCGTGGAGGATGTGGAATCGATATGGGAAGAGCTGCGAAACATCTAAGGGGCAGAAAACGCTAGTGGGAGCTGTGTACAGGCCACCTAACAGTAGTATTGGAGTTGGGGATGGCATCAAACAGGAAATTAGAAATGCGTGCAATAAGGGTAACACGGTTATAATGGGTGACTTCAATCTGCATGTAGATTGGGTGAATCAAATTGGCAGGGGTGCTGAGGAAGAGGATTTCCTGGAATGTATGCGGGATAGTTTTCTCAACCAACATGTGGAGGAACCAACGAGGGAGCAGGCTATTCTAGACTGGGTATTGAGTAATGAGGAAGGGTTAGTTAGCAGTCTTGTTGTGCGTGGCCCCTGGGCAAGAGTGACCATAATATGGTTGAGTTCTTCATTAGGAGGGAGAATGACAAAATTAAGTCAGAAACAAGGGTTCTGAACTTGAACAAAGGTAACTTTGAAGGTATGAGATGTGAATTGGACAAGATAGACTGGCAGGTGATTCTTAAAGGGTTGACAGTGGATGTGCAATGGAAGGTATTTAAAGACTGCATGGATGAAGTACAAAAGTTGTTCATACCAGTTTGGCAAAAGAATAAATCGGGGAAGGTGGTGCATCCATGGATAACAAGGGAAATCAGGGATAGTATAAAAACAAAAGATGAGGCATACAAATTTGCCAGAAAAAGCAGCCTACCGGAGGACTGGGAGAAATTCAGAATCCAGCAGAGGAGGACAAAGGGCTTAATTAGGAAAGGGAAAATAGATTATGAAAGGAAACTGGCAGGGAACATAAAAACTGACTGCAAAAGTTTTTATAGATATGTGAAGAGAAAGGGACTAGTTAAAACAAATGTTGGTCCCTTGCAGTCAGAAACAGGTGAATTGATCATGGGGAACAAGGACATGGCAGACCAATTGAATAACTACTTTGGTTCTGTCTTCACTAAGGAAGACATAAATAATCTGCCGGAAATAGCAGTGGAACGGGGGTCAAATAAGATGGAGGAACTGAGTGAAATCCAGGTTAGCCGGGAGGTGGTGTTGGGTAAATTGAACGGATTGAAGGCCGATAAATCCCCAGGGCCAGATAGTCTGCATCCCAGAGTACTCAAGGAGGTAGCCACAGAAATAGTGGATGCATTAGTGATAATTTTTCGAAATTCCTTAGATTCTGGAGTAGTTCCTGAGGATTGGAGGGTAGCTAATGTAACCCCACTTTTTAAAAAAGGAGGGAGAGAGAAAGCGGGGAATTACAGACCAGTTAGTCTAACATCGGTAGTGGGGAAACTGCTAGAGTCGGTTATTAAAGATGGGATAGCAGCGCATTTGAAAAGTGGTGAAATCATTGGACAAAGTAGGCATGGATTTACGAAAGGTAAATCATGTCTGACAAATCTGATAGAATTTTTCGAGGATGTAACTAGTAGAGTGGATAAGGGAGAACCAGTGGATGTGTTATATCTAGACTTTCAGAAGGCTCTCGACAAGGTCCCGCATAAGAGATTAGCATACAAACTTAAAGCACACGGTATTGGGGGTTCAGTATTGATGTGGATAGAGAACTGGCTAGCAGACAGGAGGCAAAGGGTAGGAGTAAACGGGTCCTTTTCAGAATGGCAGGCAGTGACTAGTGGGGTGCCGCAAGGCTCAGTGCTGGGACCCGAGCTATTTACAATATATATTAATGATTTGGATGAGGGAATTCAATGCAACATCTCCAAATTTGCAGATGATACCAAGCTGGGGGGTATAGTTAGGTGTGAGGAGGATGCTTGGAGGCTGCAGGGTGATTTGGATAGGCTGAGTGAATGGGGCAGATGCATGGCAGATGCAGTATAATGTGGATAAATGTGAGGTTATCCACTTTGGTGGCAAAAACATGAGGGTAGTCTATTATCTGAATGGTGGCAGATTAGGAAAGGGGGAGATGCAACGAGACCTGGGTGTCATGGTACACCAGTCATTGAAAGTAGGCATGCAGGTGCAGCAGGCAGTGAAGAAAGCAAATGGTATGTTAGCATTCATAGCGAAAGGATTTGAGTATAGGAGCATACTGCAGTTGTACAGGGTTTTTGTGAGGCCACACCTGGAGTATTGCGTACAGTTTTGGTCTCCAAATCTGAGGAAAGACATCCTTGCCATAGAGGGGGTACAGAGAAGATTCACCAGACTGATTCCTGGGATGTCAGGACTTTCATATGAGGAAAGATTGGATAGACTCGGCTTGTACTCGCTGGAATTTAGAAGATTGAGGGGGGATCTTATAGAAACTTACAAAATTCTTAAGGGGTTGGACAAGCTAGATGCTGGAAGATTGTTCCCGATGTTGGGGGAGTCCAGAACAAGGGGTCACAGTCTAAGGATAAGGGGGAATTCCTTTAGGACCGAAATGAGGAAAACATTCTTTACACAGAGAGTGGTGAGTCTCTGGAATTCTCTGCCACAGAAGGTAGTTGAGGCCAGTTCATTGGCTATATTTAAGAGGGCGTTAGATGTGGCACTTGTGGCTAAAGGGATCAGGGGGTATGGAGAGAAGGCAGGTACGGGATACTGAGTTGGATGATCAGCCATGATCATATTGAATGGCGGTGCAGGCTCGAAGGGCCGAATGGCCTACTCCTGCACCTATTTTCTATCTCTATCGCTGCACCACTGTGCCATCCCGTAAAAAACCTAGAAAAAGTCATACGTCCACCATGCAATTCCATCAGAGAGATGTTTCTTTGTTGTTAGCGGGAATTGGCTCAAAAATAATAATTTGGATAATGAACAGAACTCACTTGAACATTTGCCAGGCACTAATTCTGCCATTGAGGTGTGGTTTGGTGATACCTTCAAAACTGCTTGCTCCTCTGCATCAGAGGGAAAGAGTGCATCATGGTGGTGCAACAGTTGGTGCTGCTATCTCCACGCTCCAGCCACGGTTGGTCATAGAGTCATACAGCATAGATCATACAGCACAGCAGCCCAACTTGCCTATGCTCATCAATGTGCTTCATCTACACTTGTCCCATCTGCTTGCATGGGCCCATATCCCTCCATACCTACCCTATCCACGTGCCTAAACGTTGTGATAGTACCTGCTTCAACTACCTCCTCTGGGCTTGCCTTGGCTGTGTGCTTAGGGTCGTTGTCCTGTTGGGAGGCAAACCTCCGCCCAAGTCTGAGGTCTAGAACGCTCTGGAGCAGGTTTTCATCCATACTTTGTACTTTGCTCCGTTCATCTTTTCCTCAATCCTGACTAGTCTCCCAGTTCCTGCTGCTGAAAAACATCCCGACAGCATAATGCTGCCACCACTATGCTTCACCGTAGGTATAGTATTGGCCAGGTGATGAGGGGTGCCTGGTTTCCTCCAGACGTGACGCTTGGCATTCAGGCCAAATAGTTCAATCTTAGTTTCATCAGACCAGAGAACCAGAGAAACAACCCTTTTGGCAAACATAAGTGGGCTGTCATGTGCCTATTACTGAGGAGTGGCTTCCGTTCTGCCATGCTACCATAAAGGCCTGATTGGTGGAGTGGTGCAGACATAGTTGGCCTTCTGGAAGGTTCTCCCATCTCCATCGAAGAACTGTCAGAGTGACCATCTGGTTCTTGGTCACCTCCCTGACCAAGGCCCTTCTCCCCCGATTGCTCAGTTTGGCCGGGCGGCCAGCTCTATGACGAGTCCTAGTGATTCCAAACTTCTTTCATTTAAGAATAATGGAGGCCACTGTGCTCTTCGGGACCTGCAATGCTGCAGAAATTGTTTTATACCCTTCCCCAGATCTGTGTCTCGACACAATCCTGTCTCGGAGGTCTACGGACAATTCCTTCATCTTCATGGCTTGGTTTTTGCTCTGACATGCACTGTCAACTGTAGGACCTTATATAGACAGGTGTGTGCCTTTCCAAATCATGTCCAATCAATTTAATTTACCACTGCTGGACTCCAATCAGGTTGTGGAAACATCTCAAGGATAATCAATGGAAACAAGGTGAACCTAAGCTCAATTTTGAGTGTCATAACAAAGGGTCTGAACACTTATGTCAATGTGATATTTCAATTATTTCTTCTTAATTTCTAAACACCTGTTTTCACTTCTTCATTCTGGGGTATTGTGTGTAGATCGATGATTAAAAAAAAGAATTGAATCAATTTTTAAAATAAGGCTGTAACGTAACAAAATGTGGAAAAAGTGAAGGGGTCTGAATACTTTCTGAATGAACTGTATATACTAATTTTTCTTTTCATTCTGGATTTTAAATCATGCAGTGTGTTTTTTTAAATATATAGTTTATGATGCTTCTGTAAGTGTTATACTAAGATTTTATATGTATGTTATGTTATTAACAGGCCCTTTTGTATGTTATGATGTTTTTATATGCAATGTATTTTTATGTAATGTTGTCCCTTGAGTCCGAAATAAAGTTTATTATTTCCATACATGACTGGACTTTTTTTCCCCATTTATTATATTGTAGTATATTCTGTTGTGCTGCTGCAAGTAAGAATTTTGTTATTCTGTCTGGGACAATAAAACACCCTTGACCCCTCATCGTCCAGCGCTGGTCTAAATTAACACTTGGTAAGGTTGATAACAAAGGAAGAGTCAATGTGCAGTTGATGAGAATGTGAGAGGAGATTAGGTTGCAAGGCCACAGAGAAATAAGAAAGGAAATGGGACATTGACCTGATAGACCAAATGGATCCCTTTTGTGATGCTGGAGTTCACTCAACCTGGTTCTAAGCCGAGGTAGACACAAAATGCTGGAGTAACTCACCGGGTGAGACGGCATCTCAGGAGAGAAGGAATGGGTAATGTATTTGGTCTAGACTCTTCAAGGGTCTCAACCCGAAACGTCGCCCATTCCTTCTCACCTGAGATGCTGCCTCACCTATTGAGATACTCCAGCATTTTGTGTCTACCTTCGATTTTGACCAGCATCTGCAGAACTTTCTTACAGATTCCTGGTTAAAAGCCTGTCTTGCATTTAACATATCTTGGGGAGGGCAAAATTGGGGATTTACAAAATGGCTTTTCTGCCTCTAGCCAGGAATCAGCTATGCGCCTCAAGGCTCTTAGTTTAGAGCTGCAGCATGGAAACAGACCCTTTGGCCCACCAAGGCCGCGCCGACCAGCAATCCCCATACACTAGCACTATTCTACACACTATGGACTATTTACAATCTTTATCAAAGCCAATTAACCTACAAACCTGCTTGTTTCTTTGGGAGTGTGGGAGGAAACCAGAGCACCCCGGGAAAACCCACGTGGCCACGGGGAGAATGTACAAACTCTCTACAGAGAGCACCTGTAGTCAGAATTGAATTCAGGTCTCTGGCGCTGTAAGGCAGCAACTCTACCGCTGCGCCACCGTGCCGCCCATGTTGGATGGTTTCCTGTGGAGGCTATCAGTCTTCAGATGGGAGCATAATCAGACAGCCTCAGTGACTTACACAGTCATTTTAACACTACAGCTGCTGTTCCTTCATGTACTTAGAATAATCATTTGGGCAAATTCTGAGACTTGTGAAAGGACTCGAGTTTATTGGCACAGAGCAGAAATGAGTTTAGCTACCCGTAAAATGATAGACATGCGATACACTTCGGACAAGTATACCTTAGAAGAACAGGGAACACGAGATATAAAACACCAAATTAACTTGGGAATTGGCAGCCAGAAATATCCGTGCGTTTCAAGTTAACTGCAGAAATCCACATGTTTTTGATAACCTATTTTTTAATAATTATAAATCTCGAGTTAAAATAATGAACACATTGCTTTACAATTTTCTTCATATGTTTTATATTCAAAACAATTAGATTTTTTTTCCTGATTATTCAAAGAAACAATCTGAAAGAATGTCATATATAAGATGCCATTAGTCACTCACAGGTGTGCACACATGTTCCCATTTTCGAGAAATAGCTGATGACACCTTATGGTCTAACAGTCCTAAGCAGTCTTAACCCTTTAAACACCTGTCCAGCCTTTGTTCCAAAAGATCAGTGTTGGTATTTTCTGAGCTGTTGAAGTTATAATGCAGCACGGTTTGCCCGAAGTTTGTTTATCAGAAGCATGCACAGGTCAGTAGAAACAAGGAACTGCAGATGCTGGTTTACACAAAAGGCCACAGATCTCTGGAGAACATAGATAGGTGACATTTCAGGCCGGGACCCTTCTTCAGTCTGCAGAAGCGTCACCTGTCCATGTTCTCCAGTGATCCAGCACTTACTACAGCATTTTGTTTCCTTTTACATGCACGGGGCTGCTTCATTTCCTGGCATTCCAACAATGACTATCTCTCGACGATATTTTGTTGGCAGTCAAATGCCAAAGTTGGAAAGACCACTTAAAAAAAATGCCAGTCCCTTAATTCTTCCTCAGCACTTCCAACCTGCTGTGTTATTACAGTAATTTTACTTCGGAGTCACGTGAGTGACTACGTGAAGAAGACCCCGCCTGGCGCTGGAACGGCATTACGTCGACGCTATCGGCAGAGAAAGAGCTGCAGAGCGCAGTTCCAGCACAGCGGTAAGGAAAACGGCCCGCAGGTAAGTAAAATTAGAGCCGGTTCCGATACCGGTGGCCGATTGAAATACCCGTTAGGGAGCCTTTAGTTGCTCCACAAACAACACTTGAAAACCCAGTGCCTAAAAGTAAAAAGAGGCTTGAAAGGCCTGAGGTTTCTAAAAGATCCTGTAAGGTAAGCCTAAAATTGGCTAAGTATGGATCTAATGGAGGAAATACTCCAAATTATATCAACCAAGGGTCTAAGTACCCAGAATATTCCCAGGCAGCCCCTGAGGGGGTTCCATATCGTGAATATGGTGCCAATTCGAATTGGGAATTTGAAACCCCAGTGCCTGGGTATGGACTGGAGGAAGTCTCCTTGAACGAGTTTCAGGAGTACCAGGGCTGTATGTGACAGACCCTGAAAGTGGTGTTGTGGTCAGAAGTACCCACCACAATGCAAATCCAGGTGTGTCTGAGGGGCACAAAGCTACTATACCTAGTGGAGGCGGTGAGGCCATGGAAGGTAACCTGGCGGCCAATGTTAATTATATGGTCTCTCACCTGCCTCAAGAAGCTGTTATGGTTGAAACAGCAGATTTGCATTTAAACATGTGCTCGCTTCGGCAGCACATATACTAAAATTGGAATTATAAAGAATCCTCAAACTAATTGGCATCACTGTCTTTTAAGACAAGCTGGGAAGTTGTGGAATGACTAAAGTTCAGAATGAAACAAAATATGTTAGGTTTATTCTGCAAACTTATTTGAGTTAAATTATATAAATGGAAGATTGCCATTCGGCCTCTTTTACATCCAAAGATTTACAGGACAAGCAATGTTCAAACTCCTGGTTATTGATTCGGAGAAAATCTGTTTAAGCAAATTAAGTATGGATGAAGGGGAAGAAACTGTTGGTCTTATGAAACCCTTCAGTTGGCCAGTAGGCTGGTCATATGGAAAAGGGATTTGATTTGAGCCGAGGCAGGAGTATGATAAGGAAGAATTTCCAGCCAGCAAATCGTTTCTCGGCTTTTTGGCTAAGATTAAGCATGGTATCTGTTCTTATCAGTTTAAATTTGATACGTCCCTTATCTAGGGACCATATATTAAATAAAATAACGAATGTACACCCATATTTTGGGTAAGGAGGTAATTTCGTCAAACAGTTGGGGAGGTACAAAACTTAATCCTATTTAAGAAGGATGTTTGGATGAACCTCAGATTGGTGGTAGACTCCAAATGTTGATAATGAAGAGGTATGGATCCATTGGGACACAATAACCTGATCATTCTTCATGTTATAGTCTTGGAATAATTCAAATTGACAAAGACGTAAGAATTTGTGTGAGGAAGGAGGTATTGAGAAACAGGAAAGGATCCACAACAATTGTATCAAATATTTTCCTCAGGCCATAGAAGATGGGGTTGTACAATCATGTTAGATCTCACACAATTAAATATATTGTCCAGTAAAAATTTTTAAAATGGACACATTCAACACTGCAATACAGCAGGTATCAACAGGTGGTTATGGCTACAATAAATTGAAGAAATGCATATTTCGGTCCCAATTCACCATAATTTCATAGGTAATTAAAGTTATGGATGAGACAGTTTGTGGTACTACAAGCTTTGCCTTTAAGGATTAAGCCAGCATTTGCACTGCCTTAGGCACAAAAGTACATCGTTATGGCTTATCTAGATGACATTTAATTGTCAATGCTAATCAGGAGTCAGGTGGAAAATTAGTCTCAGTAACTACAAGTTGTTTGAGAAGTTGGGTTCCTGATCCATCCAACAAATCTAAGTTACAGCAATCCCAAACCATTGAATATCTGGGGTTTGAGATTAACTCAGTTACCATGTTGGTAACTTTACCAATGGATAAGTGTTGGATTTGACAAATGTGTGTCAAGACCTGATTTACAAACCTTATCCCTCCATCCGAGAGGTTGCCAAGATTATTGGTAAATTGGCAGCAGCATTTCCAGACAGTAGAGTTTGGTCGTCTACATTACCAAAATCTTCAAAGGGCAAAAACTCAAGCGCTTATTCAGCGAGCAAGCCATTTGATAGGCCAATGCAATTGCCTAAGGAAGCTTTATCAGAATTACATTGATGGATTGAGAATGTTCCATAAGCTGCTTAGAACTTTTAGTTCATCAGCCAGTAGTGTTTTTGCAAAATGACGAAGTTCTCTCGGATGGGGGGGGGGGGGGGGGGGGGTACGGATAATGAGACCAGCTGTAGAGGCAGATGGGCTGTCCAAGAGGATTTATTGTTCCAAACATATGGTATTAATTATTTGGAGCTCTTGGTAGCATTTTATGTATTAAAAGCTTATTGCCCTTCATTAAAGGATTTGCATGTCCAAGTACAAATAGATTATACCACAGCTGTGGCATATATTAATCACATGGGTGGTGTTAGATCAATATCATGTGATCATCTGGTAAACCAGATGTGCCAATGGTGTATGGCAAAAAATATTTGGTTTTCAGCTATTTATCTCTCAGGGAGAGACAATGTTGTGACAGATAAAGATCACAAATATTTAAAGACAATACAGAATGGATATTAATCCACAAAAATGTCAAAATATTGTCAGTCGGTATGGAGTGCCGGACATTGATCTGTTTGCATCTAGATTGAATCACCAATTGCCCAAATACGTGTCTTGGGAAACACGATCCAGCGGCAGTAGCGGTGGGTGTTTTCTCGCTACACTGGGGAATTTGTTATTTTATGATTTTCCCCATTCTGTCTCATTGGGCAATGTCTCAATAAAAAGCGCAAGACGCTGTTGAATGCAATTTTGGTGGTGTCAGATTGGCCCACGCAGTCATGGTTCCCATTGATGCTAATATGATTATTGAACCATGTATGACAATTCCCAGTTACGACAATCTGTTGACACAACCAGTAACAAAAGGAATTCATCCATTGCATGATCATATGTATTTGTTAATCTGCAGGTTCTGACCAGACCATTGCAAGAGTTTGTACTGTCGGACAGGACCATGGATGTTATAGTTGCAGCTTGGAGGAATAGCACTAAAACAATATAAGTCGCATATAAGGAAATGGGAAGTGTACACAGTCAAAGATATCTTATCATACTGCAAACATTTCAAATGTATTACAGTTCCTTGCTGGGTTACACTTGATGAGCATTTGAGTATAGTGCCATTAATTGTGCTCGTAGTGCATTGTCATCCTATTTAGGACAAATTTCAGATTGAGATTCATTGGGTCTCACCCATTAGAATCCCGACTCATGAAAGGAATTTCAATAAAATCATCCCTAGCCCATATATACAGGAATTTGGGATGTTAGCATTGTTCTCACTTTGTTTAAACAATGGACTCCAATTAATTCAATGTCTTTGCAGAAATTAACATTCAAGGTGGTAAAGTTAATGGCATTGGTATCAGCTCAAAAAGAGTACAAGCTTTGCAGTTGTACGGTTGGATTGCATGCATGTGACTGCAGATAACATTATGTTTTATGTTTATGACTTGATCAAACAAAGCAGACCAGGAAGAACTGGAATGAAGGTAATGTTTAAAGCATATCCTATTGATGAAACATTGTGTGTGGTTAAGCATTTAGCTCAATACATTGAGGTAACCAAAATCTCAGAGGTTCTGAGAAAGCGTTATTAATAACACACAAAAGCCACATACAATAGGTTTAGTTCAAACTATTTCTGGATGGTTTGTGTCTAGCAAGAACAGATACTGATGTGTTTAAATTTCACTCCACTAGGTCGGCAGCTACGGCCGTGGCAAAGGTACAGGACGTGCCACTCGATAAAATTTTAGAGGCCGCAGGGTGGTCTAGAGAAGAGATTTTCAAAGTTCCAGAATAAACCTGTTGTCACGGTGCCAGGTTTTGGACACACAGTAATGGGTCTCTTTAAAGCTTGCTTTGTTTTATATTATCGATTTATATTATCGATTTATGTTACCATTGACAACATTTATCAATTTATTTTGTAATTTTCCCCTAAGATAGAGGGGTTATTATTTTAAAAAAATTGTTCTTTTTTATGCTTAAAGGACTTATTACATAAATTGTAACAATGTCCTAAAAATACTATTTACTCACTACTGTTTTGACTAAACAGTCGTATGAAATGAATTTACGACATGAAAGACACAGAGCTTCAAAATCTTCACGTAGTCACTCACGTGACTCCGAAGTAAAATAGTGAGATTAAACGAGAACTTACCAGTTCGAAGTTTGATCTTTATTTTATGAGGAGTTACGATGAGGGATTACGTGCCCTCCACTCCCAACCCTCATAATGTAAATGATCATCTGGTAGTTCTAGTCTATTTTGAGCCTTACTATTTTACTTCGGCTATTGGTTTCTGTGTTTTTCATGCCGCTGCTTTGAAGTATGCCGTTCCAGCGCCAGGCGGGGTCTTCTTCACGTAATCCCTCATCGTAACTCCTCATAAAATAAAGATCAAACTTCGAACTGGTAAGTTCTCGTTTAATCTCACTATTATACATGTTTTAAGAGCAAGAGGTAATCAGCACATCCAAATCCGATCATTAATAATTTATCTAATTTCTGACTGAATAGTGTTTGTATAGCTCAATGATCAAAATTATTTTTTGCAAAAAAATTCAAATAAATAAGATTTGTTTCGTAAAAAAAAAATATTTGTAAACATGAGGTGAAGAAAATATATTTTCTAGGATGAAAATAGACCAGGTTGTTTAATGCTGTTTAATAGAAACCATTGCATGCATGATTGAAAAAGGGGCTTGTGTTTACTTATAATAGGAGATTTTGGCACTTATAAATAACTTGCAATAATGTAGCGAGCAACATAACACAAAAGCTTTTCGCTGTACCTCGGCACACATAACAATAAACTGAACAAAATTCTTCACCTCTTACAATACTATATGTTTGTAGATGGTACCATTGAGATTGTTTTGCAAGTTCCATTCACAGAAGGAAATTGAAGGCTTACGGTTTAGTTTAGTTTAGTTTAGAGATACAGCACGGAAACAGGCCCTTCGGCCCACTGAGTCCGCACCGACCAGTGATCCCAGCACACTAGCTCTATCCTGCACAGTTGGTATAATTTACAATTTTACCAAAGCCAATTAACCTACAAACCTGAATATCTTTGGAGTGTGGGAGGAGACCAGAGCACCAGGAGTAAACCCACGCAGTCATGGGGAGAACGTAAAACTCTGTACAGACAGCACCCGTATCAGGATCGAACAAGGGTCCCTGGTGGTGAAAGGCAGCAACTCCACCGCTGCGCCACCGTGCCACATTCATCAGGTGGGTTGAAAATGCTATTGGGAGTTATTGCACCTCTTATATAGAGACCCCGCACAACCTCAAAGGGCCAACCAGCCTGGTTTAGTAAAAACACAAAGTCCTGGAGTAGCACAGTGGTTCAGGCGGCATCTGTGGAGGAAATGGGGGATGACTGGCGATTATTCACTGGAATTTAGAAAGATGAGAGAGGATCTTATAGAAACATAAAATTATAAAAAGAACCGGACAAACGATGCAGTAAAAATATTCCCAATGTTGGGGTAGTCCAGAACCAGGGGCGATAGTCTAAGAATAAAGGGGAGGCCGTTTAAAACAGAGATGAGGAAAAAAAAAATTTGCACCCAGAGAGTTGTGAATTTGTGGACTTCTCTGCCACAGAGCGCAGTAGAGGTCAAATCACTGGATGAATTTAAAAGAGAGTTAGATAGAGCTCTAGGGGCTAGCGGAATCAAGGGAGACTCGGGGAGAACGCAGACACGGGTTACTGATTGTGGATGATCAGCCATGATCACAATGAATGACGGTGCTGGCTTGAAGGGCCGAATGGCCTCCTCCTGCACCTATTTTCAATGTTTATATGACGTTTCGGGTTCCAATATAGTTGACCTTCCTTTCATATCAAAGGCAGCATTCGGCAGCTAGCTCGTCATAAAAAGGACTGTCCTTATTTAATGTAGCCATCACATTTACCAGTGGCTTTTTGCCCCATTTCTACCTTCATAAACCTCACATCTACCTTTGCGATGGAAATGCTTACATAGTAACAGTATATAATGGAGAGGGGAGCAAGAACTAAAGAACTATCTCAAAATCAGACCCACATCCTTATTGGAAACACATCTCTGGTTACAATTGTGGGATCCTCTTCCAAATGGTTCTACTTATGAAACTGAAAGGTGTTTGTCAGCCTAGTTGTACAGAAAGGGGGAATTTGAGATGGATATGGATGTGACAGGACTGAGGGACTGAATGGGCCTGCCACACTTAGGCGATTGTTTAGGCAACTAATTTGTCGCCACATGTTCGCCGGTGGTCGCCGGGAGTAGTCTCCTCAGTCGTGCAAAAAGTCATAGTGTCTTTCTGGCTGCCGCTAAATTTTCAACATGTTGAAAAATGTTTGCTGACAGTGTGTTTAGCACCAATGAGCGTAGCTTGACTTCTCCTGACGTAGGTGCTGTCGTAGGTTGTCGCCAGAATGACTTAGGTTGTCGCCGGCAGCTACTTAAAAAAATCGCCAAGTGGGACAGGCCCATTACTCGTATTTCAATATAATCTTTATCTTGCTTAGATTATACCCTGCTGCAAGAACTGACACTCCTTGCGAGAGAGAGTGGCAAGGACAACATAATATTTACATTGGCAGTTTCCATTATAAATGTGGACACACTAAAGTTCACATACACCAAATAAATTTAACCTGTGATTAGAGTATGAAGCAGATACACTAATTAGTTCATAACTTCTAGGAGCAAAATGAGGTCATTCGACCCATCAAGTCTATTCCACCATTCAATCATGGCTGACTTATCTTTCCCTCTCAACCCCATTCTCCTGCCTTCTCCCCATAACCTCTTAGTTAACCCCTTTAAAAAGGAGTTATTTTTGATTTCCCAACATGGATGAACAATCTGGCAGGTTATCCATATAGTGTTGCTTATAGAGAACAGGGTAATGTCCCTTAAAGTAGTGATCCATCGACATCTCCTACTAGACATCTGCTTTCACTAACATTCTGACCATTTGGTCCTTTCAGTTCCAGGTGGTTTCTCTCCTGTAGTTTGGAAAAATGATGACAAGGAAAAATTTGTTTGGAGACAAATTTACATGGATAGGACAGGTTTGGAGGGATATGGAGCAAACGCAGGCAGGTGGGACCAGTGTAGCTGGGACATGTTGGCCAGTATGGGCAAGTTGGGCCAAAGGGCCTGTTTCCACATGGTATGACTCTATGACGATGAGACACATCTCGAGTACATGAGCACAAGAAATTAAGATCAGGACTACGCTTCCAGGTCTTTCAAACCTGCCCACTATTACATATGAACATGGCTGATCCATACTGACCTCAAATCTTCATCTGTGCAAGTTCCCTTTAAGCCTCAATCACTCAATCTTACTAATATTAATGGATCTGCATAAATATATCAAAAGATCAAGCTGCCATCCATCACCCCACGGAGGGCAGAAAATTAGAGATTAACTACCATCTGAAAGAAAACATTTCTAAGTTTTTCAGTTTTAAATGAACGTCCCCTTGTGTTGTAGTTACAAACCCCTGTTCGTGACTCTTTATGACAAACATAAACTCAGTGATACAAACTCCATTTTGAAAACAGCACTATTTCAGAAAACTATATATTAAATCTTGCACAATTATTCCTTATATTTTTCTATATGTGCAAATTATAAAATACGTTTTACTCTTGATAAAGATTGATGAGAAGACAATCTAATATTAAATACAAATTTTTTTAAGACTATAATCCGATACTGTGCAAAATGTAAAACAAAGGCACTTCAAGCGGCCGGGTTTTAGTCACAATGGAACCTCTTCCAGAGGATTATCATCTGATGTCTTTGGCTGGACCATTCGGGGTGAGATGATGGAAGAGTTCTGAAACCTTTCTTCAGAGAGTTTTCCACCCTCAAGCTCCATGTAATCAAATATCTCACCTTCCAATGTTTGTGTCTGTGACAAGGAATGTAAAGAATGCGTTGTATCATCGATCGATGGTGTGAATGTCTTCCAGTTTGGTAAAGGTACACTTGACCGGTCTAGCCCACTATAAGGGCTCAATGGTATGCCATCTTCTATAAAGGGCAGTTCTGTCACCAGCTCAATGCGCTGAACATTGTGTACATGTGACAGTCTGTTTTGGGTTGATGCCAAATTGCCATTTGGAATGGTGAGTTTGACATTTCCTCCAAACTCCTGAGCAGCTAGACTGGTTTCCTGTAACTCTGACAGCTTCTGCTTATTCCTGGGTCCATTGGACGTTGGGCGTGCATCATCCATTGGAATACTGGGCGCTGGATCACCGACTCCAACTCCAGAGCGTGTCGAAACAGCGGTCACCACGTCAGGCTTTGGCATGACTGAAGAATTCCCTGGCGCGGTCCACTTGCTAAAACGGCTCCGCACCACAGGGTGCAGCTTGTCCAGTTGGCGCCCGCGCTGGGTCGGAGTAGGGAACAAGGTGCCTTGAAAGACTCGGTACAGGTACCTGCGATAAATGTTTTCAGAGAGAGTGATCAACAACAAACTGCATGATGCCAAAATGGAATGAAGAGGAACATCTCAAATTTAGTTTAGTTTGCAGAAATAGGCCCTTCGGCCCACCGTCCTCGCCAACCCACGAACTAACAATATCCTACACACACCAGGGACAATTTAGGAAGTTTTACTAAGACAATTATCCTACAAACCTGTATGTCTTTGGAGTGTGGGAGGAAACTAGAGCTCCCGGGGTAAACCAATGCGGGGGGGGGGGGTCTCCCTGTCGGCCTGCTCCTGGGCCTGGCCAAGATGGCCATTCATTGGTCGAGACAGCGGGTAGTCGACAGCCACACCGGGGTCGGCTACCTGCTCCTTTCCCTAGCCTACGCCTGTGCCCGCGTGTCCCTGGAATGGGAACACATGGTGTCCAGGGGGACTCTAGACGATATTTTAAAATTGATGACTGTTGTTTGTAAACTGCCACAAAGGCAGTTTTGATCGTGTTATCCTTATGCATGTTTGTGTTTTCTGAAAAAAAGTTTTTGTATATAAAAACATTTTAAAAAAGGGGTAAACCAATGCAGGACATGGGGTAAACGTACAAACGTCGTACAGACCAGCACTCGTAGTCCTGAGTGAACCTGGGACTCTGGCGCTGTAAGGCAGCAACTCTACCGCTGTGCCACCGGGACGCCCCCCACTGGGCGAACTTGGTCGCACTCGGTATCCTGAATATCCATGTAGTCAGCCCATGTCGAAAGGGTCACAAGAGCATGATGCAGAAGGGGCGCAGTGGTAGAGTTGCTGCCTCACAATGCCAGAGACCTGGGTTCGATCCTGACTAGAATAGACAATAGACAATTGGTGCAGGAGTAGGCCATTCGGCCCTTCGCGCCAGCACCGCCATTCAATGTGATCATGGCTGATCATCCCCAATCAGTACCCCGTTCCTGCCTTCTCCCCATATCCCCCGACTCCGCTATTTTTAAGAGCCCTATCTAGCTCTCTCTTGAAAGCATCCAGAGAACCTGCCTTCACCGTCCTCTGTGGCAGAGAATTCCACAGACTCACCACTCTCTGTGAGAAAAAGTGTTTCCTCGTCTCCGTTCTAAATGGCTTACTCCTCATTCTTAAACTGTGACCCCTGGTTCTGGACACCCCCAACATCAGGAACATGTTTCCTGCCTCAAGCGTGTCCAAACCCTTAACAATCTTATATGTTTCAAAGAGATCCCCTCTCATCCTTCTGAACTCCAGAGTGTACAAGCCCAGCTGCTCCATTCTCTCTGCATATGACAGTCCCGCCATTCCGGGAATTAACCGTGTAAACCTATGCTGCACTCCCTCAATACTAGGGCTCTGTACAACTGCAGAAGGACCTCTTTGCTCCTATATTCGATTCCGGGTGCTGTCCGTCTGGAGTTTGTACGTTCTCCCCGTGTGTTTTCCTCGGGATCTCCAATTTCCTCCCGCACTTCCAAAATGTACAGGTTTGTAAGTTAATTGGCTTGGTAAAATTGTGAATTGCCCCTAGTGTGTGTAGCGTTAATGTGCGGGGATCACTGGTTGGTGTGGACTTGGTGGGCCGCACAGTCTGTTTCCGCACTGTATCTCTGAACTAAATTAAACTAATCTGAAGAAGGGTTTCGACCCGAAACGTCGCCTATCTCCTTCGCTCCTTAGATGCTGCTGCACCCGCTGAGTTTCTCCAGCTTTTTGTGTAACCCTCGATTCTCCAGCATCTGCAGTTCCTTCTTTAAACTAATCTAAACCATGTGATTACCTCCCCATTCCCCGCCCCTTCTCTGCTGGAGCCAGTGAGTTTCTAGCCTCTAGTTTCTTGTTTACTGCAGGAAGATATTGCCAATTCAATATATAAATCAGACAAATAAATCTATGAGCTAAGTTTTGCAAATTAAATACTCCGTGATGTGCAATATAATATTGCACCAGTGTGTTGGACAAGCTCCAGAATATTTAGTGTTAAAGAAGGAACTGCAGATGCTGGAGAATCGAGGGTACACAAAAGGTTGGAGAAATTCAGCGGGTGCAGCAGCATCTAAGGAGCGACGGAGATAGGCGACGTTTCGGGTCGAGATCCTTCTTCAGACTGGGTTAGGGATCAGGGAAACGAGAGATATAGACGGTGATGTGGAGAGATAAAGAACAATGAATGAAAGATATGCAAAAAAGTATCGATGATAAAGGAAACAGGCCATTGTAAGCTGTTTGTAGTGTGAAAATGAGAAGCTAGTGCGACTTGGGTGGGGGAGAGATAGAGAGAGAAGGAATGCCAGGGCCCGAGGGCTGAGGGAGAGGTGGGAAGGGGAGGAGGCAGCAAGGGTTAACAGATTGAGAAAATTCAATGTTTAAGCCCAGAGGATGCAGACTCCCCAAGCGGAATATGAGGTGCTGTTCCTCCAACTTGCGGTGTTGCTCACTCGGGCCGTGGAGGAGGCCCAGGACCGAGAGATCGGATACGGAATGGAAGGGGGAGTTGAAGTGCTGAGCCACCGGGAGGTCGGGTTGGTTATTGCGGACCGAGCGGAGGTGTTCGGCGAAACGATCGCCAAGCCTCCGCTTGGTCTCACCGATATAGATCCAGAATATTCAGTTTAGTTTAGTTTAGTATAGATATACAGCGCGGAAACAGCCCCTTCAACACACTGCGCCGACCAGCGATCCCCGCACATTAACACTATCCTGCACAAACTAGGGACAATTTACAATTTTACTAAGACACTTGGCCTACAAACCGGTGCGTCTTTGGAGTGTGGGAGGAAACTGGAGCTCCCGAAGAAAACCCACGCAGGTCACGGTGTGCGGCCCAACTTAAGGGGCTGTTCCACTTGGGTGACCTAATCTTCGAGTTTAGAAGAGTGTTGGCGATATCTTGTCCCTCAGTGAGCAGCATTCCAGGACTGGGGCTGGACAGCTGAAAGCCACAATAAATGCTTCTGTACAAATGGTTGCTGCAAGGTCTGCAGGAATGACTTGGGTTGGCTACCATGGTCCGGATATGAGGGATGCCATTTTAGCAACAGGCATGTATCTGGTATGTGCAATATGTGCAATAACCCATACTGGATATAGGAATCCTATTTATTCATTCTATTTATCCATTGTCTTTTTATAGATATGTATATAGCGCCGCAGAACTGTGCACCTTATCCCCCCCCCCGTTTTGTTTTGCACTGAGTAGGAGCAGCTTTTAATCTCATTGTACATGTGTATAGTGACAATAAAAGGCATTCTGATTCTGATTCTGACTTCGGCCCACCTGGTCCGCACCGACCAGCGGTACCTGTACACTAATACTATGCTACACACACTCGGAACAATTTACAATTACACCAAGCCAATTAGCCTACAAACCTGTACGTCTTTGGAGTGTGGAAGGAAATCGGAGCTCCCGGAGAAAACCCACACTGGTCAACGCGGAAAACGTACAAACTCCATGCAGACAGCACGTGTAGTCAGGATCGAATCTGGGTCTCTGGTGCTGCAAGGCAGCAAATCAACTGCTGCCCCACTGTGCCTCCACTGTGTCTCACCAACGTACTACACTCTTGATAAGTTGGACATATCATGGGACTTATTTTTTAAATGTAAAGCCTCACATAAATTGCAGGTTATTGCTTGACATTTGCTTCTGTCAGAAACATAAAAATCACATTAAGTGTGATAAAAAAATTAAACCTTAAATCATGTCTGTGAATTATTTCACTTTAAAAATGATCCTTCTTTTCTCAGTTCCCATTCCTTGGTGTACCACAGTTCATTGGTTCAATGAACGTGAATTGGTGCCGTTTTGGGTCGAGACCCTTCATTAGACCTCTTCTGAAGACCTGAAATGTCACCTATCCATGTTCTCCCGAGATGCTGCCTAACCTTCTGAGATTACTGCAGCACTTTGTATCCTTTTGTAGATTAACCGGCATCTGCAGTTCTTTGTTTCTACATTTTACGGGACTATGTGGGGTGAAGGACCCTGCAATAGATGTTGGTAAGTCTACAATCTGGGACTGAAAAGGCTGACAACAAACCCCTTGGAGTAACGGGAGGCCAGAGGTTCTGGGAATGGGATGTGTTTGGAAGATCTGGCCCAATGTGGACTGCTGGGATTGTGGGGTCACTGGACCAAGTAACCAAGTATCACAATGTAGATAACACCTTATTTAAAACAGAAAATTTGGGGAAAAAAATTCACAATGCTGATTTGTTCACAGTTTCTGTTTGGTTTCTTTCTCCCAACTTTGATTTCTTGGATCTTGGTTACTTGGTCCTCTAAAATATACCAACTGGAATTTAAACTGGAGGTGGTGAAGGGAGGGGTTTAGCCAGAAAGGGTTATTGGGAAGAAAGTGCCACTTTAAATTCAGTTGCATCTGGCTGGGCAACCGTGGCTTGGTGGAGACTATTCCATGCTTTAATAGTGTGTGGACAGAACAAATTGCTGTACGCATCTGTCTTCAAGGCTGGGACCACAAATTGGATCGAATGCCCTCGTTGGTTTGGGGTTGGTGTAGGTCTTGTGATCTATGTCTAGCTGACCATTTAACATTTTGTAAAAACAGGTCAAACAGTGAGCTTCACGTCTGTCTTGGAGAGGGTTCCACCCCAGAGAATTCAGAAGTTTGGTGATTTAACTTAGAACCAACTGGTAGCCAAACTTGTCTACAATGCAGACGGACACAAAATGCTGGAGTAACTCAGCGGGTCAGGCAGCATCTCTGGAGAGAAGGAATAGGTGACATTTCGAGTCAGGACCCTTCATCAGACTCTGTGCTTTGTCAACAATTGGTATGGTTAATAGCTCGACCCGATTCCATAAGGACCTCATCCAATCTGTGCCACTTCGAGTGCATTTTTAATTACCTGGGTAGTAAGGCTGTAGCTGGAGTAAGAACACAAATCAGATAGAACTTTGGATCCACCATCAATCTCTGCATCGTCCAGTAGGGATTGGATGGAGGGTAGCATTTAGGACACGCTGCATTGTAGCTCAGTGCGACCGTAAAGAAAAGAACAATGCTGAAGGCAATGGAGGTGACGTGCATCCAAGTCTGGAAACATAAAGGAAAACTGACCATCAGGGGGCGAAGTTTGCATTACTGAATTATCTCGCCCCAGAGCAAAAGACAATTGACAGATAAATGATCATTAGCAGACTCATGGAAAGGAAACACATTGGCAATTAATGGGGCATTAAACGAAAAATCTAAAGAGCGAGCTCCATTTTGTAGAAGTCTCCTTTCTACTTTAATTCATGATCCTTGTGCTAACAGGGTGACCATGAAGGAGGAACAAGGTGAGAGGACATGGTTAGGAAGGACAGCAGATACTGGTTTAAACCGAAGACGGACATAAAATGGTGGAGTGTTAAAGAAGGAACTGCAGATGCTGGAAAATCGAGGGTACACAAAATGCTGGAGAAACTCAGCGGGTGCAGCAGCATCTATGGAGCGAAGGAGATAGGCAACGTTTCGGGCCGAAACCCTTCTTCAGACTGATGGGGGGTGGGGGGAGGCGGGGAGAAGAATGAAAAAAGGCGGAGGAGGAGCCCGAGGGCTGAGGGAGAGGTAGGAAGGGAAGGACACAGCAAGGGTCAACAGAATTGTGAGAATTCGATGCTCATGCCAAAATGGTGGAGTAACTCAGCGGGATAGGCAGCATCTCTGGAGGGATGGAATGGGTGACGTTTCGGGTCGAGACCCTTCTTCAGACTGAGTGTCAGGGGAAGAGGAGATACAGAGATAAGGAAGTGTGAGGTGTGCGAATGAGACATCAAAAGGGATGAAGATCAAGGAAATTGCAGAAAAGATCATTGTTAGCTTGGTGAAGGTAACAACAAAGCAAACAGATAAAATTTAATCGGGACAGTCAGAATGGGTAGGAGAACTGGGAAGTGGGAGGGATGGGAGGGAGGGAAGGCAAGGGCTATTTGAAGTTAGCGAAGTCAATATTCATACTGCTGGGGTGTGAGCTGCACAAGTGAAATATGAGGTGCTGTTCCTCCAATTTGCACTGGGCCTCACTCTAATGATGGAGGAGGCCCAGGACAGAAAGTTCGGTGTGGGGAATGGGAACCAGACATGGAACAAGTTGTCGATGGGACAGAATTCGCAATGATAAGGATAGTGAGGAGTTTGGTGCTCAGGGTTAAAATTAAGGACGTTTGACCACAATCTACGAACAATACATATGGGTAGCTAGGCAAGGCAAATGCAAAAGAATAGTGCTGGTAAACCGCAACTCCTTACCCATGTTTTAGTTTCAATGCAGAGGTGCATTATGATCGTGAACAGAGCCAGCGTGGTTATAGGCGTTCCCCAAGTAAATACATCAACATCCGAATCCTGGTAAGCCTACAAGAGTGAAACCAAGAAAATATTTCATAGCTGTGCTTCACACTTGCTCAAATGTATTTGAGTTCACTATGATGGTATAAAAAAAAGAACATACCAGATATGGAAAGAAGAAGCAGACAAGACTTTGGTAGAGAGCATCAATCATGTTCATCCAGAACATGTATGGCTTGTATTCCTGGAAAACAAGGCAATTGAAAAGCCATCAATACATGAGTCCCAACCCAAAACATAATCTGTTCACTTGCTCCATAGGCCCACTGAGTTCCTCCAGCACTCTGTTCTTTGTTCAAGGCAATTGAACAAGTTGGTTTCATGCAGAAGCGCTTGGAGCAGAATTAGGCCATTCGGCCCATCAAGTCTACTCCGCCATTCAATCATGGCTGATCTATCTCTTCCTCACAGCCCTTCTCCCCATAACCTCTGACACCCGTACTAATCAAGAATCTGTCAATCTCATGCAGTGACAGGGAGAACATGCAAACTCCACACGGGCAGAAATGGAGATCAGGATCGATCTTGGGTTGATGGAGTTGTGAGGCAGCAGCTCTACTAACTACACCATTGAAGTCCAGACCAGTAAAGATGGTGGAATTTACTCCCTAAATGTTGCGCATTCTCATCCTTTTGCAATGAGTTTTACCTAACATTAAAACAATAGTTTTTTTAAATTCCAGAATTCAACAGATTAACCGACCTTCAATCGGCCAACAACCGGGTTACATATGGTTTGGGAACTGCTCCATTTAGGATGGCGAGAAATGGCAGCGAATTGCGGGCGCAGCCCAGACCATTACCCAAACCAACCTTCCTCCCATTTACTCCATTTATACCTCACGAGGTCTTGGCGAGGCCAGCAGCATAATCAAGGACGAGCCGCATCCTGGCCATTCCCTCTTCTCCCCTCCCCCATTGGGCAAAAGGTATAGAAGTGTGAAAATGCACACCTCCAGATTCAGGGACAGTTTCTTCCCAGTTGATATCAGGCAACTGGTACACATGACAATAAACTAAACTAAACTAAACGGTAAAATATATGCACAAAATGCTGGTCTACCTCAGCGGATCAGGCAGCATCTCTGGAGAAAAGGAAAGGAGAGCATCTCCAGAGATGCTGCTTGACCCGCTGAGTTACTCCAGCATTTTGCGCCTATCTTCTTGTATAACCAAGCCATTATCTTACCTCAGATTGCTGCCCGCTTTTATACAGGTGCGGTAAGGCCACCAAGGTTTCTGCTGAAACATCTTTATCGAGTATTCCAGTGATGAGTTGGGGCACAGATGAAAACAGAAGGTTGAAGAAGATAAGGTACCACTGGTCGATCATTGTCGAACCCGAAAATCCACAGAAGAACTGATACCAGAAAAGAAGGGCAACAAACATCTGGAAAAAAAAAGTGTCAAAGCCAATCTTGTGATTTGTGATTGTTGAGTTTTGTAATAAACTGCCGACACAAGGTAACTGAGTCAGCAGAAGTCGCACCTTTGGGAAATTAAATCACAGCTACAGTTTCTGAAGTAAATATAATTTATTTTTGAAAGCAGAATGGAGATGTTAAAGTAGCGACAATTACAAATTATAAAGTTTTATAGGAATTGCAAAGTGCAAGTGATGATAACTAAAATTATATTCGGGGCATTTTGTTACTGTGCCTCTGTGATGTGTGACGTTTATATGAAAGCAGGTTGTATGATTGCAAGGAGAAGCAGACTAGCAAGTCGTCTATCAGCCGCACTCAGTCAGAGGAGCATGAAGATGAATTGTGGTTTTCAGAATCAAAGGACACAAAGGGGACTGTGCCAACTCCTGAATCTGCACATTAGTGGGTCATAACGGAGATCTGTAATGCAGTTAATGAATGTGTCTGTTTTTCATTCTTGTGATGCGAGTGTGCGTCAGTGACAAGGATAGCATTTATCCTGACTCGCACCTGCCTTTGAACCTAGTCGCCTGACCAGGTTATTTACCAGGAATCGAAGCATCATACGCAAGCCTGACTGGGCAAGGGGCAGCGGATATCCGTACCAAAGGACATCCACAAATTAGTTTTTAATGACAATCTCTTAGATTCATGATCACCACTGATTTAATTATTTGAATGTTAGTTTCTCCAGAAGTCACAGTGGGATTCACATTTGCGCGTCCATGTCAACAAGTTATTGCCCAGGATAACAAATAGCATACATTTTGAAACATATGTTAATTCAATAACTTTAGAAAGGTAAATGACCTGAGAGAGGGTGGGACAAGTCTTTATGCTATCGGTCCCTGTGCTACAGGAAGCAACGGGATTGTACTGGAGAGTTTCACTTGGATGTTGCATGGATTGGATGACCTTAGTTAGAGTCATAGTCATACAGCGTGGAAACAGGCCCTTCTGCCCAACTTGCCCAGACTAGCCAACATGTCCCAGCTACGATCGTCCCACTAGTTATCAGGAAAGATTGAATAGACGAGCTTGTTTTTCCCTGGAGAAAGAAGGCTGAGGGTGTGACCTGATAAGAGGTATGTAAGATGATGAGAGGCATACACAGGGGACATCATCAACATCTTTTTCCCCAAGGCAAGGGTAACACAACAAGAGGGCATGGGTTTAATGAGATAGTTGGGAGATTTAAAGGGGATTTGGGGTAATTTTTTTTGCTTACACAGAGAATGGGTGATATCTGGAAGATGCTGCCAGAGGAGGTGATGGGTGTAGGGAATATAAGTATGATTGATCTACAGTGGGATCAGATATTATAAAGGTTTAGAGGCTTTTAGGCATCAATAAGCAAGGCATAGAAACATAAATGCAGGCAAATGGGATTAGTGTAGATGAGCATAAAGGTTGGCATGATAGAGTTGTATAGCACAGAAATATGCCCCTTGGCCCAACTCGTCCATGCCATGTCTAAGGCTTTAACATCGGGAAAAGAATAAAGATCAGGGGAGAGACAAGACTTTGCCTTCCATCACAGTGCGGAGGTGTTTGGAGATTCACTGTGATGGACGATTGTGTAAATTGTGTTAATTGTGTGTCTGGTTTTTTTTCTTGTTCGTATGACTGCAGAAACAAAATTTTGTTTGAACTTAGGTTCAAATGACAATAAACGCTATTGTATTGTATTGTATTGTAAGAAAGCCCCATATGCCCGTGTTTGCTCCAAATCCCTCTTGACCTTTGCTTTCCATGTACCTTTTCAAGTGTCATTTACATGTTATTATTTTACCTGCCTCAACTATCTCCTCTGGCAGCCCATTCCTTATATCCACCACCCTCTGAGTGAAAATATTGCCATTTAGGTTCCTATTAAATCATTCCCCTCTCACCTTAAACCAATGTCCTCTGGTTCTTGATTCCCTTACCCTATGTAAAAGACTCTGTCCACTCACAGAGCCCATTTCTGTGCTGTCTGATGGCCCTGTCCCACGGTACGAGTCCATTCCAAGAGCTCTCCCGAGTCTTAAAAATATCAAACTCGCGGTAAGCACGGAGAATGAACGTAGCGGGTACTCGGGGACGTGTTTTGGATTGCAATAATAGTGGGAGGATTTTGGGAAACAGAGTCAACAATGGCCTTTCATCAGAGTTGAAGCTCGGGGACGTCTCTTAGCGGCTCGTAACGCTAACGGCAGGTACTCGGGAAGATTCGCTAACGGCAGGTAAGCTCGGGAAGACTCTTGAAGATTTTTCAACATGTTGAAAAATGTCCACGTGAGCCCCGAGTACAGACGAGCGGCCATTACCGTAAATCTCCGAGTTCGAATCAGGGCAAACTCGGGAGAACTCTTGGAATGAACTCGTACCGTGGGACAGGGCTATAACTACATTACTCTGAATTTGAGACGCACTCTATGCTCGCGAGGTCTAGGTGTTTTGGATTGCAAAAATAGAGGGAGGATTTTGGGAAACAGAGTCAACAATGGCCTTGAAGAAGGTTCTTGACCTGACATGTCTACTGTTACTCAGTCAGGTGCAACTTGACCTGCTGAGTATCTCCAACATTTCCTGTGTTTGGTTTGGATCATCAGATTAAGATCTCCACATTATGATTGCTACCACCGTTCAAATGAAATAAGTTTAAACAAAAACTTTTATTTTAATCACCTATCACTTGCCAGAGTTTGTCCTGCCTTCACCTTTTTTCCAGCTTTCTCCCCCCTACTACCGTCAGTCTGAAGAAGGGTACCAAACCAAAACATTGCCTAGCCCTGTTCTCCAGTGATGCTGCCTGACCTGCTGAGTTAATCCAGCACTTTACTGTTTTGCTCAAGGTTTTAGCATCCACCGTTCTCCATTAAAAATAATACACAATTTCACCTAATTGAAAAGGTTTGCAAGTACACAGAATTTCTCTGGGTCCAAGGGACGGAATAACACGTTGAGAAAAACATTCGCTGAAGGTATTGTGGAACAATTGTTTAACACTTGGGATTCTTAACTGAGTGAAGATTTTGCCATGTTGCATATGGAAAGAAAACTTAGGTGAAGTGTTCCAAATTGAAACGTACAGTTTCCACATTCAACCTGTAAGGTCAGGAACATGGGCTTGAGACCAACACAGCTGGAAAATAGCTGGAACATGCCCATTGGCATCCCGCAGAAAGGTACAATAAACTGGAAGAGGTTAGGAGAGAAGATTTTTTTTAAAGAGTCGTATGAGTGTGCTATTTTAGAATTTATCATTAAGGGCTAGAAAACTAAAAATAAAAATCTCAACTGAGACAGAAACTGAAAATCAGAAACAGTGGAAAAAAGCATTGCTGATGCCACACTGGAATTCAAAAGAGTTACTTTTCCAACGGAAGAAACTATTTGTGAAATGTTGTTTATTCAACACATCAACTGCAAACTTGGTTCGTTTAGAGATACAGCGTGGAAACAGTCTCTTCGGCCCACTGAGTCCGCACTGACCAGTGATCCCCGCACACTAACGCTACCCTACACACACTAAAGGGACAATTTACTCATACACCAATTAACCTACAAACCTGCACGCCTTTGGAGTATGGGAGGAAACCGAAGATCTTGGAGAAAATCTATGCAGGTCACGGGGAGAATGTACAAACTCCGTACAGACAGCACCCGTAGTCGGGATCGAATCCGGGTCTCCGGCGCTGCAAGCACTGTAAGGCAGCGATTCTACCGCTACGCCACCGTGCCACCTTTTTGGATCGCAAAAAAGGCAGATGAATGTTGGGAATTGTTGGGAGTTAATGCTCGTCTTCCATCAGAATTGAAGAACGGTTATTGACTTGAAATGCTGCTTCTCCCACAGCAAATCAACCTGCTGTGTATTTTGTGTAGGAAGGAACTGCAGATGCTGTTTTCGTTTTAACCGAAGATAGACACAAAATACTGGATTAACTCAGCGGGACAGGCAGCATCTCTGCAGAGAAGGAATGGGTAACGTTTCGGGTCGAGACCCTTCTTCAGACTGAGAGTCAGGGGAAAAGAAAACAAGAGATTATAGACGAGGATGTAGAGAGATATAGAACAAGTGAATGAAAGATATACAAAAAAGTAATGATAAAGGAAACAGGCCATCGTTTTCACCTAGCAAGCAGCTAACAATGGCCTCCAGCATGCAGAGTCAACTGCAGTTACTCCAGCATTTTGTGTCGCTGTGTATTTTCACTGTATTCTCATTTAATTTCTTGTATATCCTTGTAGAAGATGGATTTTAATTATTCATAGTGTCCTGGAGTCAATCAGTGTGGAAACAGGCCCTTTGGCCCAACAAGCCTCCGCCAACCAATGTATCCCATCTACACTTGTCCCACCTGTCTATATTTGGCCCATATGCCTATAAACCTGTCATATCCATGTACCTGTCCAAATGATTTTTAAATGTTGCGATAGCACCTGCCTCAACTACCTCCTCCGGCAGCTCGTTCCATACATTCACCTCACTTTGAGTAAAAAGGTTACCCATCTGGTTCCCTTTAAATCTCTCCCCCTCACTTTAAGTCTTATTAATCCACTCATTAATCCGAAGGGCCTGTTTCCACGTTGTATCTCTAAACTAAACTAAACAGAAAATGCCTGGCTGATATTCTGCTATGCCACGGAGGGGGTGTTCCACTGTTGAAGGTGCCATCCTTTGGGTATAATACTAACCGAAGCCCCATCTGCACTCTCAGGTTGGATGTAAATGATCCGCAGTGCCCATTAAAAGAGAAGCAGGTGATGATCCTCCTGTCAATAGTTATCTCCCTGCAATAACCATATAACCACATAACAATTACAGCATGGAAACAGGCCCTCTCGGCCCTTCCAGTCCGTGCCGAACATTTATTTTCCCCTAGTCCCATCTACCTGCACTCAGACCATACCCCTCCATTCCCTTCCCGTCCATAAACCTATCCACTTTACTTTTAAATGTTAAAATCGATCCTGCCTCCACCACTTCTGCTGGAAGCTCATTCCACACAGCCACCACTCTCTGAGTAAAGAAGTTCCCCTCATGTTACCCCTAAACTTCTGTCCCTTAATTCTCATGTCATGCCCTCTTGTTTGAATCTTCCCTACCCTCAATGGGAAAAGCTTATCCACGTCAACTCTGTCCATCCCTTTCATCATTTTAAAGACCTCAATCAAGTCCCCCCTTAACCTTCTGCGCTCCAAAGAATAAAAACCTAATAGTTCTCACGGAAGCAAGATCAAAAAGATGACCTGGTTGTTATTACAGTTGTTTATTGGACCATCTGCATGTGAAATGACTGGCTTGGTTCCAGCAATGACTAGACTTCAACCGCAATCCTTGTCTGTGAAAGGCTTTGGGTGATAATGGGAGATGGCAATCCATTTTTTAATGATCTATTACATTTGCGTGGATAAAGGAGACTTCATTATTTTCATACCTCTTTGGCCAGCATGAAATCCTTATTATAATACCTTGCAGTGTCACTAACAGGCTGATAAAGTTGGAATTGAGATGTCATTGCAGAAACTCACCCCACTTTACCTTGTGCACATTTGCAGATTCTCATTGTTATATACAGTACAGTGCTGAGATTCATGCTGACTATATATTATATACACTGATGTATATATGCACCCTTGCTATATATTGAATACACAGATAATACTCATTTGTGAAATTATATAGTATACGTGGCTGATATTCATCCTCACTATATATCATATATGATGTTTATACACAAGGAACAGCAGGTGTGCTGGTTCACCATGGCAAGACACAAAGTGCTGGAGTGACTCCGCAGGTCAGGCAGCATTCACTGGAGAACTTGGATAGGTGACGTTTCAGGTCCGAACCCGGAACCCGACTGATTACAGGGAAGGGAGGTGGTGGTGGGGGTGCAGGAGGGGGGGGGGGGGTTGTTGACAGGCCAGAGATGAATGAGACAAAATGGTGTGAGAGTTGCACATTGTGTAGATGGAGGATTGATGAGTTGCAAGTTGTTTGGGAATGTCAGTGGAGGGGAAGGAAAGGGGAGAGATAGATGCAAGCTCAGCCAGGGTTCAGGTAGTGGAGGGGAGGGGGGGGGAAGTGGAGTGGGGCGGGGGGAGGAGGGGGGTTAGAGGGGTGATGGGATGGGTGGGGATGTTTTGTAGAGATGACCTAAAATTGGATAATTCAATGTTTATACCATTGTGTTGTAGGCTACCCGAGTGGAGGTGTTCTTTCTCCGGTTTGCACGTGGTCTCACTCTGCGAATGGAGGTGGCCCAGACAGAAAGGTCAGTATAGGAATGGGAAGAGGAGTTAGCAACCAAAAGTTCCTGCTGACTTTGGCAGACTTGCTATATGTATGATACACTGCTGATACTCATACTCGCTATCTATAATATGTACTGTTAGTACTCATTCTTGCTCCATACACTGCTGACACACATCCTTGCTCTATATAATGTATGCTGCTCACATTCATCCTAGCAATATACGAGGATGTTGCCAGGACACTAGGGTCTGAGCTATAGGGAGAGGTTGAGTGGGCTGGGACATAGAAACACAGAAACATAGAAAAATAGGTGCAGGAGTAGGCCATTCAATATGATCATAGCTGATCATCTAAAATCTGTATCCCAATATTTAGCTCTAAGAGCTAAATCTAACTCTCTTCTGAAAGGAACACAGGATGATGAGGGTTGATCTTTTAGAGGTGTATAAATTAATCAGAGGATTAGATCGGGTAGATGCACAGAGTCTCTTGCTCAGAGCAGGTGAATCAAGGAACCGAGGACATAGGTTTAAGGCGAAGGGGAAAAGATTTAATAGGCATCTGAGGGGTAACTCTTTCACACAAAGGGTGGCGGATGTACAGAAAGAGCTGCCAAATGAGGTAGATGAGGCAAGGACTATTGCAAGGTAGATGGATAGGACTGGTTTGTGGGCCAAACGCGGGCAGGTGGGACGAGAGTAGGTGGAACATGTTGGCCGGAGTGGGCAAGTTGAGCCGAATGGCCAGTTTCCATGCTGTCTATGTTTACATGAATCTCTATATAATATTCACTGCTGAGATTCAGCCTTGCTACATACACTGTTGATACTCATCCTTGTTCTAAACAGTATACACTGCTGATACCCATGTATCTGGGGAGGGATGAAGTGTTCAAAGGAAATGAACAAATCTATTAATAAACACCGAAGGTGAATATTACGCTGAAGGCAGGTGATAGAAAATAAAGTAAAGTAAACTTTATTTATACAGCACGTTTAAATCAACTCGCGTTGAAACCAAAGTGCTTTACATAAAAGAAATAATAAAGTTTCCGTACATCCATAGAAAAAATTAACTTACCGCATTTTTATAGAAGAAATAAAGCACCATGTTAGCGAGCCGGGAGTAACACCAATGACCATGGACCAGCAAGAGCTTCTGTAAATGTCGGAACCGTGCGATCGCGAAGTCACTCGCCATTGCGGCCTGGTGAAGCACGAGAAAATATTTGCACAAAGATTCATAGAAACATAGAAACATAGAAATTAGGTGCAGGAGTAGGCCATTCGGCCCTTCGAGCCTGCACCGCCATTCAATATGATCATGGCTGATCATCCAACTCAGTATCCCGTACCTGCCTTCTCTCCATACCCTCTGATCCCCTTAGCCACAAGGGCCACATCTAACTCCCTCTTAAATATAGCCAATGAACTGGCCTCAACTACCCTCTGTGGCAGAGAGTTCCAGAGACCCACCACTCTCTGTGTGAAAAAAGTCCTTCTCATCTCGGTCCTAAAGGATTTCCCCCTTATCCTTAAGCTGTGACCCCTTGTCCTGGACCTCCCCAACATCGGGAACAATCTTCCTGCATCTAGCCTGTCCAACCCCTTAAGAATCTTGTAAGTTTCTATACGATCCCCTCTCAATCTCCTAAATTCTAGAGAGTATAAACCGAGTCTATGCAGTCTTTGTTCATAAGACAGCCCTGACATCCCAGGAATCAGTCTGGTGAACCTTCGCTGCACTCCCTCTATGGCAATAATGTCCTTCCTCAGATTTGGAGACCAGAACTGTACGCAATACTCCAGGTGTGGCCTCACCAAGACCCTATACAACTGAAGGAGAACCTCCCTGCTCCTATACTCAAATTCTTTTGCTATGAAAGCTAACATACCATTGGCTTTCTTCACTGCCTGCTGTACCTGCATGCCTACTTTCAATGACTGGTGTACCATGACACCCAGGTCACGCTGCATCTCCCCTTTTCCTAATCGCAACATTCCCTGCAATGTTGGATCGTTACACACTCAACCGTTGTAAAATTAACATCAGGGAACCAGGAACACAAAGCAGCAAAACCACGGATTATATGGAGATAGACACACAACGTTGGAGTAACTTCAGTGGGTCAGGCAGCATCTCTGGAGAAAAGGAATAGGCTCCGTTCTTACTCCCCCTCCCCCTATTCATTACAAGGACAGAGTCCCCCTTGTCCTCACCTTCCACCCCTTCAGCCGTCGCATTTTTAAAGAATGATGCTGCCTCACCCTCTGAGTTTCTCCAGCATTTTTTGTCTATTTTTTAAATTCTCCAGCATCTGTAGTTCCTTCTTAAACATTTTGTCCACAGTTCCTTCTTACACATGGATTATATGGAGCCATTAACCAAACAAGGCAGACAAGAGGTGATAATGAAGGGATACTATGGTGTGCAAACAGAGGAACTTGGAGGCCGACTAGGGTGGAGGAGGGGGGGAGATAGGGAATGCAGGGGTTACTTGACATTGGAGAAATCAACGTTCATAGCGCTGGGTTGTAAGCCCATGACTGTGCTTTGCAGATCAGGGAAAGGCCTTGAGATGTCAAGAGGGGAGTCAATGACAGAATATTCAGATTTGTTTATTGTCATGTGTACCGAGGTACAGTGAAAAGCTTTTGTTGCGTGCTAACCCGTCAGCGGAAAGACAATAAACTATTGCTATCGAGCCATTCACAATGTACAGATACATGATAAGGGGATAACGTCTAGTGCAAGATAAAGCCAGTAAAGTCCAACCAAAGATAGACCGAGGGTCACCAATGAGGTAGATAGTAGTTCAGCACTGCTCTCTGGTTGTGGTAGGATGATTCAGTTGCCTGATAACAACTGGGGAGAAATTGTCCCTGAATCTGGAGGTGTGATTTTTCACACTTCTATACCTTTTGCCTGATGGGAGAGGGGAGAAGAGGGAATGGCAGGGTGCCATTGATTATTCGCCCTTGATTATGCTGCTGGCCTTGTGGGGGCAGCATGAGGTGTAAATGGAGTCAGTGGAAGGGAGGTTGGTTTGTGCGATGGTCTGGGCTGCCGTCCACAATTCTCAGCAATTTCTTGAGGTCTTGGATGAAGCCGTTCCCAAACCAAGCTGTGATGCATGTAGAGTCCGACCTGCGCGCATGGCCACAGTATTTGTGAAGCTCTTGCAGATTGAGCTTGTGGATTCAACAAAAGGAGATGCCCTTGAGGATGGTGTGGATCACCGGTTTGAAACTCTTGTCACAGCTCACAGATCTGAAAAATGTTCCCGATGTTGGGGGAGTTCTGAACCAGGGGTCACGGTTTAAGGATAAGGGGTAGGCCTGAGATGAGGAAAAACTTGTTTACCCAGAGTGTTGTGAATCTGTGGAATTCTCTGCCACAGAAGGCAGTGGAGGCCAATTCACTGGATATTTTCAATAGAAAGTTGGACAATAGACAATAGGTGTAGGAGTAGGCCATTCGGCCCTTCAAGCCAGCACCGCCATTCAATGCGATCATGGCTGATCATCCTCAATCAGTACCCCGTTCCTGCCTTCTCCCCAAATCCCCTGACTCCGCTATTTTTATGAGCCCTATCTAGCTCTCTCTTGAAAGCATCCAGAGAACCTGCCTCCACCGCCCTCTGAGGCAGAGAATTCCACAGAATTTAGATTTAGATCTTAGCGCTAAAGGAATCAAGGGATACGGGGAACTGATTTTAGATGATCAGTCATGATCATATTGAATGTCGGTGCTCGTTCAAAGGACCGAATGGCCTACTTCTGCATGTATTTTTCCGTGTTTCTATGTTTCTGGTATGATGGAGTGCTTTGGGCAGCAGATAGTGGTCAACCAGAGGACATAGTGTCTGGAGTAACAGAGTGGCTAAAGGCAGCCACTTTGCGCATTAGTGAGCGAGATAGATTTTTTTTTCAACGATTATGGTCACCATCACCAATAATAGCTTTTTTGTTATGGATATGAATTTAAAAACTCATGATAGACACAAAATGCTGGAGTAACTCAGCGGGACAGGCAGCATCTCCGGAGGGAAGGAATGGGTGACGTTTCGGGTCGCGGCCCTTCTTCAGACTGATGGTGTTAAAAACTAACCAACTGCTGAAGTGGGATTTGAACTCATACGTCCTGTTCATTACTTCAGATCTCTGGTTACGGGTCCAGAGCAATAGCTATTACACTACTATTCCCGACAAACACTAATGATGCTTGAAGGCCTGCTTAAAAATCACATTAAGCAGGGCTTTTCAAAGGGTTTATTAATATAAACCCACTCACGACAACCCAGGCAGATGAAAAACAGCCCATTACAAAATGACTGCTTCACTAACACTGTCGCTTTCCAGTATGGAAATATCATGCCAGGTCGCCTGACTTACTCTGCTGAATGAAATCATATTTAAGTTCTGACATGTTAATTAAACTGTCAATGAGTAGATGCATTGAGATTGCTGAGGTGTACATATTATACTTTAATTATTTTTACCAGGCAAGAATTTTTTTTAAGTGTGTGGAAATTCTGAAGGATGGATTAATAAACATCAGCTACGGTGTATAATAAAAAAAGCTGCAGAGTCAAACTGTGTCCAAAATGTTAAAAGAAGCATTTTTATTTAATAGCAATGATCGAAGTGAAAGGCGCAGTTTTGTTTAGTGATACAGCCTAGAAACAGGCCCTTCGGCCCACCGGGTCCACACTGACCAGCGATCCCCGCACAGTAACACTATCGTACACATATTAAGGACAATTTTTACATTTACCAAGCCAATTAACGTACATACATGTACGTCTTTGGAGTGTGGGAGGAAGCCGAAGATCTCGGAGAAAACCCATGTGGTCATGGGGAGAATGTACAAACTCCGTACAAACAGCACCTGTAGTCAGGGTCGACTGTAAGGCAGCAACTCTACCACTGCCTTACCGCTGCATACCGTAACTCAGAGTCACCAAGTTCCACTCATTACCGGTGCATCTGAACCACAGGGATAACTTTAGGGATTCAGGAATTCAAAGGAAAATAATACAATTATTTGGTCTGACCAATGTGAAGGCCATGGAGAAATATAGCACACAACCAGGCCCTTCAGCCCATTGAGTCTGTGGTGACCATCAACAAGTCATTTTTCCGAATCCTACATTAATTACATTGTTAAAAACTCTCCCCACATTATCAGAAGTTCACATGAGCAGAATTAGGCCATTCAGCCCATCAAGTCGACTCCACCATTCAATCATGGCTGACCTACCTTTCCCTCTCAACCGCATTCTCCTGCCTTCTCCTCCATAACCCCTGACACCCGTACTAATCGTCAACTCCTCACAGAGTCTAGTACCTCCTCCTACACTAGGGGGTGACTTGTAGTAACCAGTTAAACTAGCTACCAGCATGTTCCTCGTGTTGTGGGAGGCAACTGGAGCACACAAGACAATCCATGTGGTGATAGGGACAACATGGAAGCTTCACACAGACTGCACCAGAGGTCAGAATCTTAAATTTCCAATTTCCGGTAGCGCTTGCCGCCTACTCCCCTTCTCAGCTCTCCCTCAGCCCTCTGGCTCCTCCTCTTCCTTTCTTCTTCCCGCCACCCCCCCCACCCTACATCAGTCTGAAGAAGGGTTTCGGCCCGAATCGTTGCCTATTTCCTTCCCTCCATAGATGCTGCCACACCCGCTTAGTTTCTCCAGCATTTTTGTCTACCATCAGAATCTTAAATCTCTCCACATTTACTGGAACTTGCAGTGAATAAATTATCTTTCCTATTATCTCCTGTGACCACACTTCAGAAATCCTTAAGTCAATGCATGATCCTTTTCTTGTCCTGAAACCCACTACATGAAAGTAAGCCATCTTGTTTAAGACCCTACTCCAAATCCAATTCTTTGATGAAACGTATGGCCACCAGCATAAATAAATCTGTGGAATTCATTGCCACAGACGGCTATGGAGGCCAAATCAAAGGATATTTTTAAGGGGGAGATCGATCGATTCTTGATTAGTAAGGGTGTCAGGGGTTATGGGGCGAAGGCTGGAGAATGCAGGGAAAGAGATCAGCCATGATTGAATGGTGGAGTGGACTTGACAGTCCAAAATGGCCTAATTCAGCTCTGAGAACTTACAAACTTTTTTATAGTACATTGAATGAGTAGAATGCCCCCAGCAGCTCCTGAGCAGACCCCAGCAAAGATGACACAGTGGCTCAGCGGTAGAGCTGCTGCCTCGCAGCGCCGGAGACCGGGGTTCGATCCTGGCTGCGGGTGCTGCGTATGCGGAGTTTGTACATTCTCCCTGTGACCGCATTAGTTTCCTCCGGTTGCTCTGGTTTCCTCCCACGTCCCAAAGACATGCAGGCTTGTAGGTTTCAATTGGCTTCTGCAAATTGTAAATCGTCCTTAGTGTGTATAGGATGGTGCTAGTGCACGGGGATAGCAGGTTGGCGCGGACTCGGTGGGTCGAAGGGCCTGTTTCCATGCTGTATCTCTAAATGGGGAAGGGCAGTGGAAGACCCCATATAGGGGGACTGCCACGAGGAGTCATTGGGGAGGGTGGGAGAACAAAGAGGAATGGGGACCCAGCTTAGGGGAGGGGGGGGGGGGAAGAGAGAGGGAGCCGGCATGCTTCGTAACTTTGTCAGCATTGTAGGTGGCTGATATTTGTATACATTAGGTATGCAAGCAAAGAATGCTACTGTGCCTTGACACATGTGACAGTAAAGATTTCCATTCTAAACTAAAAACAAAATTAAGTGGAAAGCACTGCTTACCTGCATTCCTTCCTGGCCAGAGATTCCTACTCCGACATCGGCAACCTGGATCATGCTGACATCATTGGCCCCGTCTCCTACAGTAAATTAATAGTACAGTGAAAACCAAGAACGGAAACAATGGACTTCTTTGCTTCTTTTACATGATTGTCTGGACCTGTTGGAGTTTCTTCCAATTGATGCTACCCAGTCGTGCTGTCTGAAATAAAAGCAGAAAAATGCTGGAAACTGGCAGCAGGCCAGGCAACATCTGTGAAGGGAGAAACAGAGCTAGTGTTCAAGGTTGATGACCTTCCATCAGATAATGTCCAAGTTGAGTTGAGGTGCAACTAGGAGCAGCAGAAGCACATAAACTGAGCCACAATTGTGCGGCACGGAGGTGCAGCGGTAGAGTTGCTGCCTTACAGCGCCGGAGACCCAGATTCGATCCTGACTGTGGGTGCTGCCTATACGGAGTTTGTACGTTCTCCCTGTGACCGTGTGGGTTTTCTCCGGGTGCTCCGGTTACCTCCCACATTCCAAAGACGTACACATTTGTAGGTTAATCAGCTTCGGTAAAATTGTACATTGTCCCTAATGTGTGTGGGGTAGTGCCAGTGCACGGGGATCGCCGGTCAGCACGGACTCAGGCGGCCAAAGGGCCTGTTTCCACGTTCTTTCTTTAAACTAAACTAAACATAAAATGCAGAAACAAGAGAATGTACCAGGAATGCTGCCTGACCCTCTGAGTTACTTTAGCACTTAATGTCCTTTTTATTTAAGAGAACGTTAAACGCTGCCTTCCACTGCAGAAATAACTAAGCATCCGATTACTTGGGTAAGCTCTATTGATCTGGCAACAGCTTGTGGAGTACTTGTTGTTAAGTCAACTATTCCGAATCTCCACATACACTGAGACTGCAAAGTCAAGAAGCACTATGTGGACCTGGAGAACATAAGCATTTAAAACCCTCATCCTACTTCCGTAATCCTGTGATTATTATGTCTGGGCCATTATTTACGGCCAGCACCAGGGAAAGGGGACGCAGCAGGCTTTGTTTGGATATTGTCCGTGTTCTAGTACACATCCTGCTGGAAATAATGCAGTGAAGATGGGCATAATAAACAGAAATATTACTCTACTCCCAATAGACAGGTGGTTATTACCATTTACATCACCTTATTAATACCTGGGGCTAAAACGTTAATTTCAATGCCAGGTGATCTCGTGTAGGCTTATATTCCCTTGAGCGCAAAGAATAAGAAAGTTGTTTTAGAAAATGAAAGAATAAATCGGAACAATTTATTTTGTGCAGCAGGGAACATAATGTTAAGATTAAGAAGTTAGGACATTCAGAATATATTGTTTCATATGAGAGGTTGTGGGGATTTTGGGCTCATCAGATGTTGCCCATCAATACACTACAACTCTGTCATGAACTAAGTCCAGCTTGGAACTGTCTTCGTGAGTTGGACCACCTAATGTATTTACTCTACCCAATTTACACAGGGGAGTTCAATTCCTCTGCAGTACCAAACTTGAGATTGATATAGAGTTCTGTTTAGAAGGAATGGGCGACGTTTCGGGTCGAGACCCTTCCACAGACTGATTAGTTTGAAGAAGGGTCTCGACCCGGAATGCCACCCGTTTCTTCTCTCCAGAGATGCTGCTTGCCCCCGTTGAGTTACACCAGCATTTTGTGTCTACCTTCGATTAAAAACCAGCGTCTCCAGTTCTTCCCTGCACATACAGTTCTGTTTAGTTTAGAGTTACAGCGTGGAAACAGGCCCTTCGGCCCACAGAGTTCACGTCAACCAATAATCATCTGTACACTTGTTCTATCCTACACACTTGGGACAATTTATAGAAGCCAATTAACCTACAAACCTGCACCTCTCTGGACAAAACCCATGCGGTCACAGGGAGAAAATGCAAACTCCATGCAGACAGCACCCGTTGTCAGGATCGAACCTGGGTCTCTGGCGCTGTAAGGCAGCACCTCTACCGTTGCATGAAGATATTGCGGGATAGGATACTGATGAATCAGATTCATCTGATAGGCTATGCAGTAATGTTATTTGGTCACAGGGAAAACGTGCAAACTCCGCACTGACAGCACCTGAGGTCAGGATCGAACCCAGATCTCTGGCACTGTGAGACAGAAGCTCTACCAGCTGTGCCTCTGTACCGCCCTACTAACCAGCCGCCAAGTAATAACCAAAAATCTATCATTTGATCTATCGGCACTTGAGACAACATGTAACCAGAAGCAAAGGGTGGGTGCGGTGATCTCAATAACATTGCAGGTCAAACTAAACATACTTACCTATGGCTAAGGTCATCACTTTTAGTCTGTCCCGGACCAGTTTGACCACCATGCTTTTCTGCAAAGGCGTGGAACGGCAGCACAACACGGTGCGGCAACTTTGGGCTAGTGCAAGGAACTTGTCCTCCAGTGTTTTCTCCAATGCAAAGGTCAGCGTTCTTCCATCGACCACCAAGCTGAAGTTGTGTCGCAGTGCGGCGGAGCTCGGCGAGGTCCCGTTCGATGGGACAAAGTCGACCGCGCCATTTGCAGCGGCGTGCGAGTGTTTGTTCAGAGGACTCTTTGATTCTACCTGGTTTATGCACTGCTCCAGCAAAGCCGCGCAGTTCTCCTGTTGACAATGGAGTTCATCACATGTTAGAAGCAGGCCAATCTCATCCATTATATCCGCTGCTTTGTACCTCAGATGAGTCAAGAGAGTCAAGAGTGTTTTATTGTCATATGTCCCCAAACAGGACAAGGAGATTCTTACTTGCAGCAGCACAACAGCATATGTAAACACAGTAGATGGTAGTCGCTGCCTCAAAAAGGCAGCCAACACCATCAAAGACCCACACCATCCTGGCCACACATGCATCTCACCATTGCCATCGGGAAGAAGGTACAGGAGCCTGAGAACTGTAACGTCCAGGTTCAGGAACAGCTTCTTCCCTACAGTCATCAGGCTATTAAACACAACAACCTCATAAGCTATGAACTACAATAGATTATTATTATTATTATTATTATTATTATTATTATTATTATTATTGCAGTTATTGTTTGTACCTTTGTTTCTGAGTTTTTGTTATATTATTTATTATGATTACATATTCTTTTGTGCTGCATGCAGCAAGTAAGAATTTCATTGTTCTATCTGGGACATATGACAATAAAACACTCTTCAAGTCAAGTCAATTTTATTTCTATAGCACATTTAAAAACAACTCTCGTTGACCAAAGTGTAGCAATGTTACAAAATTTTGAGATTTTAAAAATCAAGTCTGCAATTTATCCCATCAGATAAAGCATAAAAAGAAGTTTAATTTGACACCTAATTCACTTTCATATCTTCAGTATTAAGAAAGTTATGACCATTTTCATACTCGGAAATAGCATCTTGTTCCCCATTGCCTTTCAATTGACTTAACTCAAAAGCTGTGATCTAGAACCGTTAAAAGCCAATAACTTTCTTAAAAATTAAGAGAACTCAATGAAATTTTCAGTTAATATAGATTGAGGCATTCTGAAACAAATATGAAACAATCTTACTTGGATGACCTGAAATTAAAGCATATAATTAGTTAGGTATCTAATTGTAGCTAATTACAAAATTCAATTAATAGATCTAAACATCTATCCATTTCTTAAGAAAAGATAAACTTTTTTTTAATTGCCTAAGTGTCCAAATAACATTCACACAATAATCCACAACATAACATAATTTTTAACTCTCATTTTCATGAATTTCTGGGCCAAATGGAAGGAATTTAGTGTTTAATGCCTGTAAATTAATGGCCATTTAAATCAACTAGCGAGTGGGTTTTAGTGGAATGCGGTGGATTGGAACGTTGCGGTTTGCAGTGAAGTCGGGAGGAAAAATACTGTTGGTTCATACATTTTTTTGGACCCCATTTCGCAACATGAAAATATGGTTAAAGCCTCCATAAAAACCAACTTCTAATATAAAAATAAACTGTGTACCCTTTTTTCTCCCCTACGCAAAATCCTTCCCGTTGTCGGCGCTCACGGCTTTTGAAGGTGATTTTTAAATTACTCTAGTTAATAAATAATCTAGCGTAATTTAAAAATACCTTCATGAATGAAATGTCGGAGCGATTTTTCTTCCGCAACGAAATCGCCCGACATGGATCAATTTTCCCTGTCTGCAGAAAAACGGCACTTTAAGCCCGCCCCCATCTGAAAGGCGCCAAAGTCACGCACACGGGCAGCGGCAGAACTGCAGTGCTGCTCAAGGTAAGTTTTGTAACATACCTACAAAGTATCAGTGCAGGTACTAACGTGCTACATACAACGGTACATCGATCAACAATACACACATAAATACATACACACAGTGCTCCCTCAGAGGACCTCAAGAAACGCTTGTGAGAAGAAATAGGTTTTAAGTCTAGACTTAAAGGAGTCGATGGAGGGGGCAGTTCTGATGAGCAGAGGGATGCTGTTCCACAGTCTAGTTACTCCACATTTTGTATTTATCTTCGGTGTAACCAGCATCTGCAGTTCCTTCCTGCATGCTTTGTACCCCCGGTTAGTTTCAGCAATAAATTCAGGATTATTTTAATTGTTTGTGCCACTGGAGTTCCACACGATCTTTCTTCATAAGTTGACCCCAAATACAAACTGAAACTAGGATCTAATTGATTTCCCTCCCGCAGTGGGAGATTGCAACCTTCACGTGATCCGCCCTGTTTCAACCATTGCAATCAACCTGGTGTGCACAATCAAATAAGATCAATTAGAACAAGTTGTCCTACAACTTTAGGCTGTGCACACCATACGCAAGAAGACGAAGATTTCCCTCCCCACCAGTCTTGTGCCATGCTCTGGGTCTGTGGAGCACAAAAATCCCCACTGGAAAAAGGCCTCACACGACAGGAAATTCAGGAAATAGGACTGCTGGTGAGGCCGCAATTATAGCATTGAATTCAGTTTTGGCCACCCTGCTATATAGGAAGGAGGCCGTCAAGCTGGAAAGGGTGCAGACAAAATATATGAGGATGATGCCGGGACTCGAGGCCCTGAGCTGTCCGGAGAGGTTGAGCAGACTAGGACTTTATTCCTTGCAGTGCAGGAGGATGAGTGGTGATCCCATAGGGGTGTGTAAAATCATGAAAGGAATAGATAGGGTGGATACACCGAGCGATTTACCCAGATTAGGGGAATCAAGAACCCGAGGGCATAGGTTTGAGGTGAGAGGGGAAAGATTGAATGGGACCCTGAGGGGCAACGTTTTCACTTAGTTATTTGGTGGTTATATGCAACGAGCTGCTAAAGGGGGTAGTTGAGGGGGTAATATAACAGCATTAAAAAAACACTTGGATGGTACATGGATGGCCAAAGTTTAGAGGGATATGGACCAAAAGAGGGGAATTGCGACTAGCTTAGACAGGGCATCTTGGTCAACATGGAGCAGTTGTGCTGAAGATCTTGTATGATTATTCAAGACCATACAAGATCTTTGTTTGTGCCACTGGAGTTCCACACGATCTTTCTTCATACCTTGACCCCCAAATACAAACTCAAACCAGGATCTAATCAATTTCCCTCCCCCCCCCAACCTTGTGTCGTGTTCTGGGTCTGTGGAGCAGCTCAATCTACAAGGACTATCCTAGGCAAATGTGAGCAACTTACAAAAGGACTGCTGGATCGTAATTACCATCCAGGACACTTGTGGTATTTGTGAATACTATTGTGAATACGGGTGTCATAGGTTATGGGGCGAAGGCAGGGGAATGGGGTTAGGAGGGAGAGATAGATTAGCCATGATTGAATGGTGGAGTAGACTTGATGTGCTGAATGGCCTAATTTGACTCCTATTCCTTATGACCGCCTGGCAGAGCTGTTAGCCAACATCCACAGAGCAGATGGTATTCCAGAGAGGATTGCCGCAAACAGCCAGCTTGGGAAACTTCAGGGATACACCAAACTGCAACCTCACTGCCCTGCCCTCAATAAAATACCTGGTCCTGGGAAGAAGCCTTCTGCGGAATAGACTTTGCCAGATCGTAGAAGCACTAATGCTCCAGTAAGCGTGCAAGTCTTATCACAGGGGCATAACTACTCTGAGACCACATCATTGAGGCTAGATTGCAGAATGGTCTGAAGGCAGGCGTTCTGCCCTCTCTGGAGCCAGTAATTCAGTCTCGCACACCGGCAGAACACGACAACTCTCCAACGTAACATGGCAGGTGGATTCCCTATCACTAATTAATTCAGGCAGCACGGTGGTGGGGCACTGGAGTTGCTGCCTTGCAGTGCCAAGGCGTCCGGTTCAATCCCGACTTCGGGTGCTTGTCTGCACAGAGTTCGCACGTTCTCCCCTGCGTAGATTTTCTACGAGATCGCTGGTTTCCTCCCTCGCTCCAAAAAAGTACAGGTTTGTAGATTAATCGGCTTGGTATAATTATAAATTGTAATTCGTGTGCGTAGGATATCATCAGTGTGCGGGGATCGCTGGTCGGCGCGGACTCGGTGGGCCAAAGGGCCTGTTTCCGCGCTGTATCTCTAAACTAAATTAAACTACACGATCAATAAATAATGGCTCTATATGAAATCTGAAGATCAGCTATCTACACAAAATAATGGGCTCTCATGTGCCCTCTTCAACATACGAACTAGGAGCAGGAGACAGCAAGGAGCGAGAGAGAAAACAGGGAATTCCAGACCAGTTAGCCGGATTTCGGCGGTGGGAAAGATGCTGGAGTCAATTATTAAAGAGGTAATAATGGGGCATTTGGATAGCAGTAAAAGGATTAGTCTAAGTCAACATGGATTTATGAAAGGAAAATCATGTTTGACTAATCTTCTGGAATTTTTTGAGGATGTGACAAGTAAAATGGATGAAGGAGAGCCAGTGGATGTAGTGTATCAAGACTTTCAGAAAGCCTTTGATAAGTTCCCGCATGGGAGGCTGGTGACTAACATTAGAGCACATGGTATTGGGGGTAGGGTGTTGACATGGATAGAAAATTGGTTGGCAGACAGGAAGCAAAGAGTAGGAGTGATCGGGTCCTTTTCAGAACGGCAGGCAGTGGCGAGTGGAATGCCGCAAGGCTCGGTGTTGGGGCCGCAACTGTTTACCAGATATATTAATGAATTGGAAGAGGGAATTAGGAGCAACACTAGCAAGTTTGCAGATGACACAAAGCTGGGTGGTAGTGTGAACTGTGAAGAGGATGTTAGGAGATTACAGTGTGACCTGGACAGGTTGAGTGAATGGGCAGATGCGTGGCAGATGCAGTATAATATAGATAAATGCGAGGTTATCCACTTTGGCGGCAAAAACAAGGGGGCAGATTATTATCTCAAAGGGGTTGGGTTAGGTAAGGGGGAGGTACAGCGAGACCTGGGCATCCTTGTACACCAGTCACTGAAAGTTGGCGTGCAGGTACAGCAGGCTTGTATTCACTAGAGTTTAGAAAGATGAGGGGGGATCTTATACAAAACATATAAAATTATAAAAGGACTGGACAAGCTAGATGCTGGAAAAATGTTCCCAATGTTGGGCGAGTCCAGAACCAGGGGCCACAGTCTTGGAATAAAGGGGAGGCCATTTAAGACAGAGGTGAGAAAAAACTTTTTCACCCAGAGAGTTGTGAATTTGTGGAATTCCCTGCCACAGAGGGCAGTGGAGGCCAAATCACTGGATGGATTTAAGAGAGAATTAGATAGAGCTCTAGGGGCTAGTGGAGTCAAGGGATATGGGGAGAAGGCAGGCACGGGTTATTGATGGGAGACGATCAGCCATGATCACAATGAATGGCGGCGCTGGCTCGAAGGGCCGAATGGTCTCCTCCTGCACCTATTTTCTATGTTTCTATTCATCCTTTCGCTGGCATTTAATAAAATCTTGGGTGACCTGCTTGTAACCTGAACTCCACAATCCTCTCTCCCCTCTGTTATATTTCATTTCCTTATCTATCAGGAATCCATCAACATAGATGAAAAAACAACTACCAAACAATACATTGAATGCTTCAATGGAATTACAACTAATTCTATTGAAGCATTAAAATAATAATGCAAAAAAATATCATGTACCACTCTAATGAAAGTTGACAGACCTATTGAAATGAATAGGCATATATACATGGTATAATCACTCCTTTGGCTCAATCAGTGAAGACATTCCCCTGGTATCAATGGTTATTCAAGGCACAGCAAATGGCTCGATTGTAATCATGCACTGTCTTATCACTGACTGGCTCGCACGCAACAAAAGCTTTTCACTGCACCTCGGTTGGTACACATGACAATAAACTAAACTGAAACTGAAACAGAGCACAAGGTGAGAGACACGGTGGCACAGCACTTAGTACTGCTGCCTCACGGCTCCAGGGACCTGGGTTCGATCCTGACCTCGGGTACTGCCTGTGTACACTTCACCCCATGTTCCTGCCAGGTGCTTCGGCTTCCAATCATATCTCGCAGAGAAGTAGATAAACTGTAACTTAGTCCTTACTGTGGGCAAAAAAGATCAAAAGGGAATCAACGGGTCTTTTGAGATAGAATGAGTTGCAGGGTAGAGGGATAATAAGGAGTGCGAAATAGAAACATGGAACATAGAAAAATAGGTGCAGGAGTAGGCCATTCAGCCCTTCGAGCAAGCACCGCCATTCAGTATGGTCATGGCTGATCATCTAAAATCAGTAGGTATGTTGCAAAACTTACCTTTAGCGGCGCTGCAGTTCTGCCGCTCCCCGTGTGCGCGACTTTGGCGCCTTTCAGAGGGGGGCGGGCTTAAAGTGCCGTTTATCGACAGACTGGGATAATCGATGAATGTCGGGCGATTTTGTTGCGGAAGAAAAATCGCTCCGACATTTCATCAATGAAGGTATTTTTAAATTACTCTAAATTATTTATTAACTAGAGTAATTTAAAAATCACCTTCAAAAGCCGTGAGAACTGACAACCGGAAGGATTTTGCGTAGAGGAGAAAAAAAGGTAGTTTATCTTTATATTAAAAGTTGGTTTTTCGGGAGGCTTTAATAATATTTTTATGTTGCGAAATGGGGTCCCAAAAAATGTATGAACAAACAGTATTTTTCCCCCCCGACTTCACCGCTAACCGCAACGTTCCAATCCACCGCATTCCACTAAAACCCACTCGCTAGTTGATTTAAATGGCCATTAATTTACAGGAATCAAACACTAAATTCCTTCCATTTGGCCCAGAAATTCATGAAAATGAGATTTAAAAATTATGTTATAGTGTGGATTAATGTGTGAATGTTATTTGGACACTTAGGCAATTTAAAAAAAGTTTATCTTTTCTTAAGAAATGGATAGATGTTTAGATCTACTCATTGAATTTTGTAATTAGCTACAATTAGATAACTAACTAATTATATGCTTTAATTTCAGGTAATCCAAGTAAGATTGTTTAATATTTGTTTCAGAATGCTTCAATCTATAATAACTGAAAATTTCATTGAGTTATCTTAATTTTTAAGAAAGTTATGGGCTTTTAACTTTTCCAGATCACAGCTTTTGAGTTAAATCAATTAAAAGGCAATGGGGAGCAAGATGCTAATTTCCGAGTGTGAAAATGGCCATAACTTTCTTAATACTGAAGATATGAAAGTAAATTAGGTGTCAAATTAAACTTCTTTTTATGCTTTATCTGATGGGATAAATTGCAGACTTGATTTTTTAAGTCTCAAAATTTTGTAACATTGCTAAAATCAGTACACCGTTCCTGCTTTCTCCCCATATCCCTAGATTCCATTAGCCCCAAGAGCTAAATTATAACATTATAAAAGGACTGGACAAGCTACATGCAGGAAAAATGTTCCCAATGTTGGGCGAGTCCAGAACCAGGGGCCACAGTCTTAGAATAAAGGGTAGGTAATTTAACCATATAACAATTACAGCACGGAAACAGGCCTTCTCGGCCCTTCCAGTCCGTGCCGACCATTCATTTTCCCCTAGTCCCATCTACCTGCACTCAGAATATACCCCTCCATTCCCTTCCCATCCATATACCTATCCACTTTACTTTTAAATGTTAAAATCGATCCTGCCTCCACCACCTCTGCAGGAAGATCATTCCACACAGCCACCACTCTCTGAGTAAAGAAGCTCCCCCTCATGTTACCCCAAAACTTCTGTCCTTTCTCATGTCATGCCCTCTTGTTTGAATCTCCCCTACCTTCAAAGCTTATCCACGTCAACTCTGTCTATCCCTTTCATCATTTTAAAGACCACAATCAAGTCCCCCGTTAACCTTCTGCACTCCAAAGAATAAATACCTAACTTGTTCAACCTTTCTCTGTAACTTAGTTGCTGGAACCCAGGCAACATTCTAGTAAATCTCCTCTGTACTCTCTCTTTAAGACTGAGGTGAGAAAAAACTTTTTCACCCAGAGAGTTGTGAATTTATGGAATTCCCTGCCACAGGGGCAGTGGAGGCCAAATCACTGGATGGATTTAAGAGAGAGTTAGATAGAGCTCTAGGGGGCTAGTGGAGTCAGGGGATATGGGGAGAAGGCAGGCATGGGTTATTGATAGGTATTGATATTGACGAACAGCCATGATCACAATGAATGGGGATGCTGGCTCGTAGGGCCGAATGGCCTTCTCCTGCACCTATTTTCTATGTTTCTATGTATCTAAATCTAACTCTCCCTTGAAAACATCCAGCGAATTGGCCTTCTGCGGCAGAGAATTTCACAGATTCACAACACTGGGAGAAATGCGAGCAAAGGGATTACTCTGCTGAAATATAGCATGGACTCGATGGGCTGAATGGCATGTTTCTGCATCTTTGTAATTAAAGCTGGAGCAGGCTGATGTGCAGCCTCTAGCGAGTTGATCGGTGTCTTCTCAGCCACTTGCTAGCCCTTGGCATGATCTGGCCCATTGACCCCTGATTATCTCAAACATCTAATCAATCTCCACTCGTCAGTGAGTGGTGTAGCACAGTGGTTAAATTACTGGATGAGCATCCCAGAGGCCTGCACTGATGCCAAAGAGTTCAACTTCCACATCAACCAAGGAATTTAGACACGACTGATAAGATAAATCTGGGTTAGAAAACTGGTCGCAAAACATTTTGTTTAGCGATACAGAGTGGAAACAGACCCTTCAACGCCGACCAGCGATCCCTGCACACTAGTTCTATTCTACACACCAGGGACAATTTACAGAGGCTAATTAAGCCGCAAACCTGCACGTCTTTGGAATATGGGAGGAAACCGGAGCACCCGGAGAAAACTCCACAAGGAGAATGTACAAACTCCGCACAGACAGCGCCCGTAGTCGGGATTGAAGTTTGGTCTCTGGTGCTGTCAGGCAGTAAGTCTACTGTGCTGCCACTGTGCTGCCCGATTGTACCAGGCTGTTGTAATATCCAACTGGCTCAGAAATACTGCCCAGGAAACTACTATTCCTACCTGCTCTGGAATCAAGTGCGATTCCAGAGCAAGAGCGATGAGGCCAAGTTGTAAAACGGTCTCGACATTCATATCAAGAGTTATCAAAAAAAAACCCTGCACGTCCCAGCAGCACCTAAAGTCCTTTAAAACAAAAGTCATACTCAGGATTACCTATTTTACCCTCTGTAGAAGGAAAATTATTGGTTCTCTACACCTCCCCTCCTCTGATTTGGCACGTCACTCTCCTGATTTCCTTATCAAATTCCACCATCTACACCCTTTAGCCTTTCCCACTGATCACCACTGGCTTTGAGAACTATTGCCACCCATCTTTCTTCCCTACCTGACTCATCTGCCAACCAGCCCCATCTCAGTTGAAATTATTGAACAGCTGCTAACTCTTGTCCCACCCCTTTCCCTCGCCTCTCTTAATCAGCTACCTGGCATCTGCCCCATCAGTCTGAGGCAGGGGAAGGCATGGTGGCACAGCGGTAGAGTTGCTGCCTTACAGCGCCAGAGTCCCGGGTTCAATCCTGACTACGGCTGCATGTCTGTACGGAGTTTGTACGTTCTCCCCGTGACTTGCATGGGTTTTCTCCGGGTGCTCCGGTTTCCTCCCACTCTCCAAAGCCGTACAGGTTTGTAGGTCACAAATGTCCTCGTTCTTTAGAGAACGGGGTTTCCCCTCCCCCACTATAGATGAGGCTCGCACCAGGGTCTCCTCCATACCCCGCAACACTGCCCTCTCTCCCCATTCCCCCACTCACAACAAGGGCAGAGTCCCCCTAGTCCTCACCTTTCACCCCACCAGCCAGCGCATACAACAGATAGTCCTCCGCCAGTTTCGCCACCTCCAACGTGACCCCTCCACTCGCCACATCTTCCCATCTCCCCCCCCGTCTGCCTTCCGCAAAGACCGCTCCCTCCGCAACTCCCTTGTCAATTCTTCCCTTCCCTCCCGCTCCACTCCTTCCCCGGGCACTTTCCCTTGCAACCGCAAGAGATGCTACACTTGTCCCTTCACCTCCCCCATCCACTCCTTTCAGGGACCCAAGCAGTCATTCCAAGTCCGACAGAGGTTCACCTGCACCTCCTCCAACCTCATCTACTGCATCCGTTGCTCCAGATGCCAGCTGATCTACATCGGTGAGACCAAGCGGAGGTTGGGCGATCGTTTCGCCGAACACCTCCGCTCGGTCCGCAATAACCAACCCGACCTCCCGGTGGCTCAGCACTTCAACTCCCCCTCCCATTCCGTATCCGACCTCTCGGTCCTGGGCCTCCTCCACGGCCAGAGTGAGCAACACCGCAAGTTGGAGGAACAGCACCTCATATTCCGCTTGGGGAGTCTGCATCCTCTGGGCTTAAACATTGAATTTTCTCAATTCTGTTAACCCAAACTGCCCCCTCCCCTCCCCACCTCTCCCTCAGCCCTCAGGCCCTGACATTCCTTCTCCATCTCCCCCCCCCCCCCCCACCCCAGTCACACTAGCTTCTCATTTTCACACCACAAACAGCTTACAATGGCCTGTCTCCTTTATCATCAATACTTTTTTGCATATCTTTCATTCATTGTTCTTTATCTCTCCACATCACTGTTTATATCTCTCGTTTCCCTGATCCCTGACCACTGTTCAATGTGAAAGATATTTTAACTCCAATGCACAGCTGAAAATTTAGTTTAGATTGTTTTATTGCGAGGTATAGTGAAAAGCTTTCGTCAGTGGAAGGACAAAATGTTTACGAAAGAACTGCAGATGCTGGAAAAATTGAAGGTAGACAAAATGCTGGAGAAACTCAGTGCGTGAGGCAGCATCTATGAAGCTAATGAATAGGTGATGTTTCGGGTTGAGACGTCCGATCAAAGATAGTCCAAGGGTCTCCAATGAGGTAGATAGTAACTCAGGACTGATCCCTGACCAGTCTGAAGAAGGGTCTCGACCCGAAACGTCGCCTATCTCCTTCGCTCCTTAGATGCTGCTGCACCCGCTGAGTTTCTCCAGCTTTTTGTGTAACCCTCGATTCTCCAGCATCTGCAGTTCCTTCTTTAACAGGTTTGTAGGTTAATTGGCTTTGGTAAAAATTGCAAATTGTCCCTAGTGCATGTAGGATAGTGGTAGTGTGCAGAGCATCACTGGTTGGCATGGTCTCAGTGGGCCGAAGAGCCTGTTTACACACTGTACAGCATCTCTAAACCAAACCAAACTAAACAGAGCCCCTGGGGTTACACAAAAAGCTGGAGAAACTCAGCGGGTGCAGCAGCATGCTGCACCCGCTGAGTTTCTCCAGCTTTTTGTGTAACCCTCGATTCTCCAGCATCTGCAGTTCCTTCTTTAACACTAAACAGAGCCCCTTTTTGAAACACCGTCTGTCCATTTCCCTCCATGGATGTTTAAGAAGGAACTGCAAATGCTAGAAAACCGAAGGTAGACAAAAATGCTGGAGAAGCTCAGCGGGTGGGGCAGCATCTATGGGGCGAAGTAAATAGGCAACGCTTATTTCAACGTTTATAGAGACCCTTCTTCAGACACAGACTTCAGACTCACGACTTCAGTATGAAGCAGGGTTTCGACCCAAAACATTGCCCATTTCCTTCGCTCCATAGATGCTGCCTCACCCGCTGAATTCCTCCAGCATTTTTGTCTACCTCCATGGATGCTGCCTGACCCGCTGAACAGCCTGTTTTAATGTCTCTCCACACCATAACTTTTTGGCTTCCAGTCTCGAGGCCAACAGTAATCTCTCTCACCTTCTTTTGCGTTCCTTCTTATGTCTTATGATTAGTAGCTAAGTGTTTTGATGTGCATGCCAAAGCACAATATTAAAACAGGTCAAAGCCTTCTGTGGTGTACCCTGTATATATGGTGCTTTATGGATCAGAGTCAGTTCTTTGGAAAAACACTCACAGGAATTACTTACACACTGTTAAATTTGGCAAGGCTTTGGAAAAGCTGCCAAGCAGTGCACTGATCTGACATCTGCTGAAACTAACAGATGTTCCCTGATTATGCTCGCTTCATTTGCATTTGCAAACTGCCTCAAATGTAAGTTAGCTTTTGGATGAAATGAAACTCTTCAGTTTTTCATTTGCAATGCTGGCTCTTCAATGAAATAAAACTGAGAGTTAAATTAAACACATCACAACTATTCAATGTTCACAAAAGCTGGAAAAAATGTTATAATACCAATAATAGAATGCTCTGACTTTAAACCTGTTTCTCTCTGGGCAGAACACAAAATAGTGCTGCGCAGGAACAGGCCCGACGGCCCACTATGTCCATGCCTAACATGATGCCAAAAACCAACTCTTATCTGCCCGCACATGATCCATATCTCTCCAATTTGGGTGCCACGGGTTGTGGGGAGAAGGCAGGAGAATGGGGTTAAGAGGGAAAGATAGTTCAGCCATGATTGAAAGGCGGAGTAGACTTGATGGGCTGCATGGCTTAATTCTGCTCCTATCACTTATGAACTGATGAATTCCCTGCATATCAATATGCCCATCCAAAACTCTCTGAAACGCCACTATCGTAACTGCCTCCACCAGCGCAGCAGCGGTTGCACTTTCTGCGCCGGATGAGAAGAGCTCACCTCCCCCATCCCATCCTCACTACTTTCTACAGGGGCACCACAGAGAGTATTCTGACCAGCTGTATCTCTGTCTGGTTTGGGGACTGTAGCGCCTCCGACTGGAAGTCTGTGCAGAGAGTGGTGAGGACAGCGGAAAAAATCATCGGGACCTCTCTCCCCTCAATCGGGGATATTGCGACCAAACGTTGCGTGTCTAAGGCCAGCAGTATTATAAAAGACCCCACACATCTCCATCACGGTCTGTTCACTCTGCTGCCCTCGGGAAAAAGATATCGCAGCATAAGGAGCAGAACATCAAGGTTCTGCAACAGCTTCTTCCCACGAGCCATCAGACTCCTGAATGCCATGTAATGGGCTGCCACCATTGTCTATTTATCCTTTTATCCTTTTTATCCATTTTATCCATGCCTATCCTTCTGTTAATTTATCGTGTTGCACAGGGAGCCAAATGCAATGAAATTTCGTTTGGAACTGCATATATCAATGTATTTCTAAATGACAATAAAGTTTGTTTGACTTGACTTTTGACCACCAGCAGTTTGTTCCAGACACCCACCACCCTGTGTAATAAGCTTGCCCCGCACATCTCCTTTTAACTTTTCCCCTCTCACCTTAAAGCTGTGCCCTCTGATATTTGATATTTCAATCCTGCAAGAAAGATTCTCAGCGTCTACGCTGTCTATCTCTCTCATAATTTTATATACTTCTGGTAGTCCCAGAATTTACTGTTTTTAATTCTACTTTCACAGATTACTCAATGTAATTTTTTTTTTTCTAACTTGTCATGAAAATGCTATGATTCCATTGAAAGAGACACTTTAAGAAGTAACTATAATGTGCCAAATTGGGTACATGAGAAAATAAAACTCCAGAATTTTTTGTTTTAAAATAGCATTAGGAATATTGTTATGTTTTCATGATCTGGTTTTCAATTGAAAGAAAAAGTTACCCGTCAGATTCCTATCAAATCTTTTCCCCAACACCTTGAACCTATGTCCTCTGGTCCTCGATTCACCTACTCTGGGCAAGAGACTCTGCATCTACGTGATCTATTGCTCTCATGAGTTTATACACCACTCTCAGATCACCCCTCATCCTCCTGCGCTCTCAGGAATAGAGTCCCAGCCTACTGAACCTCTCCCTATAGCTCAGACCCTCTAGTCCTGGCAACATCTCTGTACCCTTTCTGGCTTGACAATATAACTTCTGATCGACAGCACGAATCTTGCTCACTCACCTGGGATTCAGCGTTGAGGGTGAGGAGCTCTTCATCTTGACCGAGAAGCTTGCAAGAGTAGGCGATGTTGATCGCCGTTTCCTGTTTGTCTCCAGTGAGGACCCATATTTGCAAACCCGCTTTCCGTAGATTAGCTATTGTTTCGGGAACACCGTCCTGTAAGCGGTCTTCGATGCCTGTGGCTCCTGAACAGATGAGAGATGATACGGTAGTGTAAATAAACTCACACCATCCTCCAAACAAGCTCTGAAGTATGTAGACTTGGGGGACAAACATAAAATGCTGGAGTAATTCAGCGGGACAGGCAGCATCTCTGGAGAGAAGGAATGGTTGACATTTCGGGTTGACACCCTTCTTCACACTAGAGTCTGGGGAAAGGGAAAGGAAAGATATAGACGGTTTTGGGCTTTTTGCACCATTTTGTGTGTGTGTGTGCGTGTGCGTGTGTGCATGTGTGTGTGTATGTGCGTGTGCGTGTGTGTGTGTGTCTGTGTCTGTGTGTGTGTGTGTAACTAAAGAAGGGTCTCCATCCAAAACGTCACCCATTCCGTCTCTCCAGAGATGCTGCCTGTCCCGCTGAGTGATTCCAGCACTGCTCTGTCAACATATGCATATATATGTATATATGTAGACATATGTATGTAGTCATATATATACAGGAAGGAACCTCAGATGCTGGTTTAAACCAAAGATAGGCACAAAAAGCTGGAATATCAGCAGGTCAGACAGCATCTCTGGAGAAAAGGAATAGATGACATTTCAGTCGAGACCCTTATGTAATTGTATTTTGTTTATTATAATGTTTACAGAGTACAGAGTGCTGTCTTACATAGTAAGTACATTGGCTTTGTTTTGTACCTTCCCATGCCTCTGGTTTCCCCCTCTTTCACTCTCGGTCTGATGAAGGGTCTCAAGCAGAAATGTCACCCATTCCTTTTCTCCAAAGATGCTGCCTGACCCGCTGAGTTACTCCAGCATTTTGTGTCTATCTACTATGTTTACATATTCTGTTGTGTTGCTGCAAGTAAGAATGTCCTTGTTCTGTTTGGGACATTTGACAATGAAACACCGTTGACTCATTGCACTGCTTGAAAAGAGGGAACAAGAGACAAGAAACCTACCCCACCAAGACTGTCCAATGTAGTGAAGCATCTCAGAAAGCGGCTGTTCGTATTCAGTAACCGCGTGCATTATTCTGCATTATTTCTGCACTAGTGGCGCAGCCTCAGAGAGCCGGAGACCCGGCTTTGACCCTGACCTCGGGTGCTGTCTGTGTGGAGTTTACACGTTCTATCTGAGACCGTATGGGTTTCTTCTGGGTGCTCTGCCTGCTCCAATAGCTGGTACAACTGTAAGCCAGTTAGAACGGAGATGAGGAAACACTTTTTCTCACAGAGAGTTGTGAGTCTGTGGAATTCTCTGCCTCAGAGGGCAGTGGAGGCCGGTTCTCTGGATACTTTCAAGAGAGAGCTAGATAGGGCTCTTAAAGATAGCGGAGTCAGGGGATATGGGGAGAAGGCAGGAACGGGGTACTGATTGGGGATGATCAGCCATGATTACATTGAATGGCGGTGTTGGCTCGAAGGCACCTATTGTCTATTGTGCCAAAGACGTGTAGGTTTGTAGGTTAATTGATCTCTGTCAAATTGGCCCCAAGTGTGCAGGGAGTGGATGAGGAAATGGAATAATATAGAAGCCATGTGAATCGGTGATTGGTGGTCAGTGTGGAATCAGTGGGCCGAAGAGCCCGTTTCCATACTGTATCTTTCAATCACTCAATCGAATGGAAGCATCCTTTAATTTGAAGAACTACAGAGCAGGCTCTTAATTAACACTCAGTGGGTTCATAAACCATTGGGAAGGAGCAAAGGCATAGTCTGTATTAGTAGGAGCCTGCTACATTGCTATGAATCCCTCCTAACGTAAATAGGCCCGGCAGAGGCCTACAGAAGGTACAAAGGGATTTGGGAGTGCTGGTGGTGCAAAAAGACTCCCATGCAGGATTTCCAATGTTAATTTGCAAGTTGAATCGGTTACATGGAAGGCAAATGCAATGTTAGTGTTAGTTTTGAGAGGAGTATAATATAAAACCAGGGATGTTATGCTGAGATTTTATAAAGCACTAGTCATAACACATTTAGAGCATTGCAAGCAGTTTTGGGGAGGGTCCAGTGGAGGTTTTACAAGTATGATCCTGGGGATGATTGAGTTAATGTATGATGAGCGTTTGACGGCACTGGGCCTGTACTCGCTGGAGGTTAGTAAGATGAGGGGAGACCCCATTGAAACTTGCTGAATAGTGAAAGGCCTGGGTGGAGTGGATATGGAGAGGATGTTTCCACTGGTGGGAAAGTCTAGGACCAGAGGGCACAGCCTCAGACTGAAAGGACGCACGTTTAGAAAAGAGATGAGGAGGAATTTCTTTAGTCAGATGGTGGTAAATCCGTGGAATTCATTGCCACAGACGGCTGTGGAGGCCAAGTCATTGGGTATTTTTAAGGCAGGAATTGACAGTTTTTTGATTAGTAAGGGTGTCCAGGGTTATGGGAAGGGAGGAGAATGGGATTGAGAGGGAAAGATAGGTCAGTCATGATTGAAGGGTGGAGTCGACTTGATGGGCTGAATGGCCTAATCTGCTCATATGACTTATGAACTTACACAAAGAGTAATAGGACGAAGAGGACCACAGACGTTATCTTATGCAAAACACGGGGAGAGGTGACTTGTGGTTAGAAACCTCCAAAATATGTAGTAGCTAAAAGTAAAGCAAGGCACCTGACACATATACCACGGCACAGAAGATCAGCTGCCTTGTGGCACTGACGCATATCGGCCGGATGACATTGTAAAGTACAAGGAGAAAGGTTCAGCTGCCTTCCTAAAGCCTGGATTTACTCCTGACCTTGGTCACATTCGCAGCTATCTGCTGCTTTTCGAAGATAATATACGACCTTATAAATGTCGAGTTCTCCCATCTGAATTCATAAATCCCGCTACCGATGCAAACTTTCATACCTTCACTATCGCAGCAGATGTGATTTATCACACAACCATTTGAAGTGACACTACTTTTAAAATGGATTACTGCAAAGGAAGACACCTTACTCCGGTGAAGCAAAGGGATTATTTGCAGAGAATGCTGCTGGCAATCCGTTCCATAGATAGTGCTAGATCAAAAACATATTTTCTACACACATGCACGTGCATTAAATATTTCCCATTAAATGTATTTCCTCTCTCCAACTGCAATGATCAATTCCAATGAAATTACAACTGAAGATAGGCGCAAAAAGCTGGAGTAGCTCAGCGGGACAGGCAGCATCTCTGGAGAGAAGAAATGGGTGATGTTTCGGGTCGAGACCCTTCTTCAGACTGGTTAGGGATAAGGGAATCGAGAGATATAGACGGCGATGTGGAGAGAAAAAGAAGAACAAATAAAAGATATGCAAAAAAGTAACAATGATAAAGGAAGCAGGCCATTGTAAGCTGTTTGTAGGGTGAAAATGAGAAGCTAGTGCTACATTTGTGGGGGAGGGATAGAGGAGAGAGGGAATGCCGGGGCTACCTGAAGTGAGATAAATCAATATTCATACCACTGGGCTGCAAGCTGCCCAAGCGAAATATGAGATGCTGTTCCTCCAATTTGCATTCAGCCTCACTCTGACAATGGAGGAGACCTAGGACAGAAAGGTCTGTGCAGGAATGGGAAGGAGAGTTAAAGTGGGAGATGAGGTAGGTCAGGTGGGCTGAGCGAAGGTGTTACAACTGAACTGTTTGCAGCACTCATCAGTTTAGGGTTATAAGGATGGCCTGTTTAAAAGCTTGTGTTTAAAAAAAAACTAAAACCAGTATCGATTGATAACTTAACAAATATTCCGAAGGGCGGTCGTTTCGCTGAACACCTTCACTCAGTCCGCCTGGACCTATCTGATCACCCAGTTACTAAACACTTTAACTCTCCTTCCCATTCCCACACAGACCTTTCTGTCCTAGGCCTTCTCTATTGTCAGTGTGAGGCTAAACACAAATTGAAGGAAGGAACAGCATCTCACATTTCGCTTGTGCAGCTTACAGCCCAGTGGTATGAATATTGATTTCTCTAACTTCGTAACCACTGCATTCCCTCTCTCCCCATCCCTCCCCCACCCAAGCTGCACCAGCTTCTCGATCTCACCCAACATAACAGCTAACAATGGCCTGTATCATCAGTACTTGTTCGCATATCATTCATTCATTGTTCTATATCTCTCGTTTTCCTTTCCCATGACTTTCAGTCTCAAGAAGCGTCTCGATCCGAAACTTCACCCATTCCTTCTCTCCCGAGGTGTTGCCTGTCCTGCTGAGTTCTAGTGTCTATCTTCGGCTTAAACCAGCTCTGCACTTCCTTCCTTAACAAATATTCCTGTACAGTCTAAGCGTTGATGTATTTATATTCATAAATTTATGACTGATATGAGCAGAATTAGGCCATTCGGCCCATCGGGTCTTCTCTGCCTTGGCTGATCTATCTCAACCGCATTCTCCTGCCTTCTCCCCATTACCCCTGAAACCCATGTTAATCAGAAATTCATCCATCTCTGCCTTAAAAATATCCATTGACTTGGCCTCCACAGCTTTCTGTGGCAATGAATTCCACAGATTCACCACCCAATTTTTATTTTACACTAACATACACTGAATTAAGAAAACTAGCTGCTCAGGCAATCATGCTTGTAAAACTGAAAAATAACATAGAGGTCCATTATTTCATAATACATAATAAAGGGCAGCATGGTGGCATCGCGGTAGAACTAATTTGAGGAACGATATTCTTGCTATTGAGGGAGTGCAGCGTAGGTTTACAAGGTTAATTCCCGGGATGGCGGGACTGTCATATGCTGAGGGAATGGAGCGGCCGGGCTTCTATACTCTGGAATTTAGAAGGATGAGAGAGGATCTTATTGAAACATATAAAAGATTATTTAGGGTTTGGACACGTTAGAGGCAGGAAACATGTTCCTGATGTTGCGAGAGTCCAGAACCAGGGGCCACAGTTTAAGAATAAGGGGTAAGTTATTTAGAACGGAGATGAGGAAACACTTTTTCACACAGAGAGTTGTGAATCTGTGGAATTCTCTGACTCAGAGGGCGGTGGAGGCAGTTCTCTGGATACTTTCAAGAGAGAGCTAGATAGGGCTCTTAAAGATAGCGGAGTCAGGGGTTATGGGGAGAAGGCAGGAACGGGGTACTGATTGTGGATGATTAGTCATGATCACATTGAATGGCGGTGCTGGCTTGAAGGGCCGAATAGCCTACTCCTGCAACTATTGTCTATTGTCTATTGCCTTACAGTGCCAGAGACCCGGGTTCAATCCTGACTACTAGGCGCTTGTCTGTGTGGAGTTTGTACGTTCTCTCCGTGAATTGCGTGGGGTTTTTCCGAGATCTTTGGTTTGCTCCCACACTCCAAAGATGCACAGGTTTGTAGGTTCATTGGTTTGCTTTAAAATATAAAAAATGTCCTTAGAGTGTGTAGGGTAGTGTTAATGTGTGTGAATCGCTAGTCGGCGCGGACTCGGTGGGCAGAAGGGCCAGTTTCGGCACTGTATCTTTAGCCTAAACTAAACATGTCAGAAATAACAGACAAATTACTCTATTTTCCTGTCTGCGAGTGTCTATAATGTCAAATCAGAAATCACTTTAATCTGTTATGAGCCTATCTATATCATTCTGGCTTTGTAACCAGTCTCATCATTTTACACCTAGTTGGCAGCTTGACATGATTAACTTGGCATGAATTCTGATTAAAATGAGCAGATTTCCCTACAAAGAATCATAGCTCAGTTAATAGATGGAACATATTTTCACGGTCTTTTCCCACTTTCCCAGATGACACTGCTGGCTTCATCCCTTTCAAGTGCTGGCAAGTTCAGCGTTCCTTGGTAAAGGCCAACGTCCCAAAGTCTTGCTGGGCAAACTCCACTTGCCATTTTCCAACACTGAACAATGGTGGACCAGGAACGAGATGATATCCTCCACCTTTTGGATCCTTCACATCCTTAAACCCAATAATCTCATTGGAGTGAATATGGACAATTTTCCTCCTGGGATAAATAAAACTCTATCATATCGTATCGTATGACAGAGGAGAAAAAGATTTGGCCAGGTTAGTATTAAAAAAAGACCAAAAAGTGCTGGAGTAACTCAGCAGGTCAGGCAGCATCACTGAACAACATGGAAAGCTGAAATTTCGGGTTGGGACCCTTTCTCAGATAGTGGTAGGGGTGGAGGGGGTGAAAGGTCATAAAGAATAACAGTAAAATTAGGCCATTCGGGTCATCAAGTCTACTCTGTCATTCTATCATGGATGATCTATCTCTCCCTCCTAACCCTATTCTCCTGCCTTCTCCCCGTAACCTCTGACACCAGTACCAACCAAGCATCTATCTATCTCTGCCTTAAAAATATCCACTGACTTGGCCTCCACAGCCTTCTGTGGCAAAGGATTCCACAGATTCACCACCCTCTGACTAAAGAAATTTCTCCTCATCATAAAAGAACGTCCTTTAATTCTGAAAATTAAAACAAAGCTCGAGGAGGGGAGTGGCAGGTCAAAGCCTAGTGAGTGATAGGTGATTCCAGGTTCTCCCCCTCCTTTCTTCAAGGTTTCACCACCCTGCCCCCACTACAATCAGTCTGAAGAAGGGTCCCAATCCGAAACATCACCTATGTTCTCCAGAGATGCTTCCTCAGTTCCTTGTTTCTCCTTTTTACATTTTTCTTTAAACTTATTTGAGTGTACAGTAAAGGTGATTTAACTTTTTTTGTGCTTTTTTAATGAAAGTAGGACAGATGTATTTATTCCATGACGTGGAAACACCTGCTTTTACTTAATTGATGTCGTTTGTTATCCAGGTGTTATCGTTCTATTGAAACCTTATTAATGAAAGGCAGCGTGATGGAAAAACCCCATACATTGTGTGGCTCTCTGCAGGCACAGAATTCCAAAGATAAACATGAACGTTTTTTGCCGACTACTTGATTTTAAGACTCAATACATCACGGCACAGATGTGCTTATCTAAGGCTGATGGAAACACCCCGAGAGTTATCTCATACCTAACAGCTGAAGGTCAGTCTCCAAACATACTGCTGACTGGTACAGAAGCTCGTCTCTATTTTCAACAGCAGATTCTGCCTCCAAGCGGTGTTCGAGCCAGTGTGCATACTCTTCCTTATGCAGGATCTGAAATGATGACAAGCAATAAAGTTTAAGCCAAGGCCAATAACGTTAGATACTTTTTTTCCCAGACGGATTACCAATTATAAAAAATCATAAATGCTCGAGTATAACTTGGACTACAAAACAGTATAACTGACCAACTGGCCGATCAAACGATAGGCAGCTTAACCAGAAGGACGGCACGGTGCGCAACGGTAAGGGCCAGAGACCCGGATTTGACCCTGACCACGGGTGTTTGAATGTACGGAGTTTGTACGTTCTCCCTGTGTCCTGCGTGGGTTTTCGGTTTCCTCCCACACTTTAAAGGTTTGTAGGTTAATTGGCTTGGTGTAACTGTAAAATTGGCCCTGGTGTGTGTCGGGTAGTGTTAATGTTGGTTCACTGGCTGGCACGGACTCTGTGGGCCGAAGGGCCTGCTTCTGCCCTGTATCTCTAAACTAAACCAAACATCAAACTAAGGAGAAAAAAAACCAAGAAAAGGACTTTCAGTCTAGAAGAAGGACTTTGACCCCAAAGTGACAACTGTCTATTATCCTCCACAGATGCTGCCTGAGTTCCTCCAGCCACTGCCCTTACTATGCTACATGTTCCAGCATCTGTTGTCTCTTGTACTTCCAATAAAACTAAGGACTCTGTTAAAATGGAGGGAGGCAATTTGCAATTATAGCACTATTTGGACTTTGTTTGTATTCCTGCCATCAGTTCAATCCCTGACCAGGGAAAAGAGGAAGTCTGAGCACATGTACTTTCCACCAGAGGCATTGGCAAGAAGATGGTGTGTGGCAGGGATTGCTACTGGGACTCCTTTTGTTTGACTTTAATATTTCACACAATTTAATGTCTTTTCATACAAGGACATGGGTTTAAGGAGACTGGAGTAAAGATTTAATTGGAATCCGAGTTATAACTTTTTCATGCAAAGGGTGAAAGGGTAGGTGTATGGAATGAGCTGCCGGAGGAGGTAGATGAGGCAGGTACTATTGCAACGTTTAAGAAACATTTAGACAGGTCCATGGATGGGACTGTAGGAGGTAAAATTAGTAAACTTATAGATGACATGAAAGATGGTGATGTTGTGGATAGCAAAGAGGGTCAGGTCACCCAAGGCTATAGCTCAGCTAAAGAATGGTTCTCAACTGAGATAGCTTGTGGTTCAAGTCCCTGAAAGTGACAACAAAGGGATGATAAGGTGGTGAACCGTGCATATGGCATGCTTGCTTTCTTAGGAATATAACAGTTCGGACATTATGTTGCAACTTTAAAAAAACATTACCGAAAGAAAAGACACAAAACGCTGGAGTAACTCAGCGGGCCAGGCAGCATCTCTGGAGAAAAGGAATAGGTGGCATTTTCTTTTGAGACCTGACCCGACCAGTTACTCCAGGACTTTGTGTCTACATTTAGTGTAAACTAGCATCTGCAGTTCCTTCCTGCACATGGTTAGATCACATGTGTAGGAAGGCACTGTAGATGCTGGTTTACACTGAAGATAGACACAACATGGTGGAGTAACTCAGCTGGACAGGCAGCATCACTGGAGAGAAGGAATGGGTGAAGTTTTGATTCGAGGCCCTTCTTCAGACTCTCACTTGGAGGATTGTACGCAACTCCGGTCACCCCACTATAGGAAGGATGTGACTGTGTTGGAGAGAGCTCAGAGGGAATTATTCAGCATGTTGCCTTGATGGGAGAACTTTAGTTACGGGGCGAGACTTGATAGGTCAGGCTTATTACCTCTGGAGCATAAGATTCTGAGAGGTGACCGTGTAGAGATAGATAATAATAGACGGCTTAAATAGTGTAGATGATCAGATGTGTTTTCCCCATGGTGGAAGTATCAAAAAAAAAGAGTGCATCGTTTTACGGTGAGAAGAAGGAGTTTTATGGAGAATTTGTTTTTCCACGCAGAGAGTGTTTGGTATTTGGAACTCGCTGCCAGAAGAGGTGGTGAAATCAGATTCAATCACTACATTTAGAAGACTTTTTGACAGGCACATAAATAGGCAAGACATAGAAGGGTATGGGCGAAATGTGGGCAAATGGGTTTGGCGTAGTTAGTCCAAATACTGTGGTCAGCACGGGTGTTGTGGGTGAAAGGGCTGTGCTGTGCAAACCAGTCAATTAACCGTGAGGGTGAGATTAGACTGATTGTTAGCATTAACATATGATCCATTAATTGAGAAAGAGCTCACAGTTCATTCAACGAGCAATCCCACTTTCTTTAGTTCTCTGCAGTACTAGTGTGATACAATCTGGAAACAGGCCCTTCGGCCCAACTTGCCCACACCAGCTGACATGTCCCAGCTACACGAGTCCCACCTGCCTGCCTTTGGTCCATATCCCTCCAAACTTGTCCTATCCATGTACCTGTCTAACTGTTTCTTAAACAATGGGATAGTCCCAACCTCAACTACCTCCTCTGGCAGCTTGTTCCATACACCCACCACCCTTTATGTGAAAAGGTTACCCCACAGATTCCTATTAAATCTTTACCTCTTCACCTTGAATCAGATTTGTGAGACATGACCTCCCACATACATAACCATGCTGACTATCCCTAATCAGCCCTTTCCCATCCAAATGCCTGTATAAACTATCCCTCAGAATACTCCCTAGTACGGTAACTTTTCAAGTACAGATGTTAAGCTCACCGGCCTATAGCTCCCAGCATTTGTGAAAGATGCTGTAAAAACAAAGAATCTTTCATTTAATGCAAGGTTGTGACTGCCCTGTAGAGGCAGCAATGTTCAGTGTTAAGAGCTCATGAAGAGCCCTGAATACAGTTCATTAATTTAAGCAAGGAATTCCCTGACTGATAGAGGAAATACTCTTTCTTCATCCAATGAATTTTAAATTATGAATACAATTTCAAACCCAACTTTAGACTGAAAACAAAGTTAAAAAAAAAACTAAAGTTATAATTTTCATTGGATGGAACACATAGAGTGATACAGCGTGGAAACAGGCCCTTCGGCCCAACTTGCCAACACTGGCCAACATGACCCAGTTACGCTAGTCCTACCTGCCTGCATTTGGTCCATATCTCTCCAAACCTGTCCAATCCATGTACCTGTCTATCTGTTTCTTAAACGTTGGGATAGTCCCTGCCTCAACTACCTCCTCTGGCAGCTTGTTCCATACCCCCACTACCCTTTAAGTGAAAAAGTTACTCCTCAGATTCCTAATAATGTTTTCGCCTTCACCTTAAACCTATTTCCACTGGTCCTCGATTCACCTACTCTGTGCATCTACCCGATCTATTCCTCTCATGATTGTATACAATGAAAACATATCACAATACTAAAATACATTCATCTTATTCTTTCAAAATGACAAATCCATGTACTGTTTTCAAGTTATATTTCTACATTACGCAGACAATTTATTTTCTTTCTTTATTAATGTACATTTGTTTTACACTTTAATCGTCTAAATCCATTGCAATTGTTTTAAATGTGCAACAAAACTGAAATATTGGATTAATGGAGCTTGAAACACTGGATAGGATCATATATAATGGACAAGCAATATTAAATTGTGGTACATTAACAAAGCAGGGCAGGCAGCACAGCAGCTGAAATTTGTATTTGATTGTTGTATAACTTCCAGTGCTTTTTGGTTCAGACTTGAGGCACCACTGAAAAGATCTCAATGCACAGTCTGAGCAAACTCCAGTTCAACAATCTAGTCTACCCTGCCGAACACATTTCCTTTTGTGAGGTGTATTTGCTCAGGCAAGGACTAATACACATATAGAGTAATTGAGCCTTGCGGAGTGGAAACATGCCCTTTGGCCCAACGCCCACACTGGCCAACGTGTCCCATGTATACCAGTCCCACCTGCCTGTGCTTGGGCCATATCCCTCTAAAGCTGTTCTATCCATATACCCGTCGAAATGTTTCTTAAACGTTGCGACAGTACCTGCCTCAACTACCTCCTCCGGCAGCTCGTTCCGTACACCTACCACTTTTTGCGTGAAAGGGTTTCATCTCAGGTTCCTATTAAATCTTTCCCCGCTCACCTTAAACCTATGTCCTCATATGAAAATACATTAAATTGGCTGGAAGATTAAAGGCACCAAAATTGATTATTTTCTTTATTATATTGGAAGAAGGCTTTCAGTCGCAGAGTCAATCAGCGTATAAACAGGTCCTTTGGCCCACCCCATCTATGCTGGCCACAGTAACCATCTATATTAATCCCATTCACCAGTGCAGTCCATAGACCTCTACATACCATCTTTACCTGACCTGATCTCCAGGTAACTCCAGATCCTCAATGGAGTTTGCTCGTCACCACCTCCACATTTCATAAGTGTTGTGACAGGTTCTGCGTCCACAACCTTCTCTGGCTGTGGATTCCAAATGACAACCATCCCGTTGTGAAAAAAAAAGCCATTTAATAGCCCCTCTCAACCTCCTATTCTTTACCTTACACAAATGCTGTTTGGTTGTAGATATTACTGCTATGGGGAATGCGTTACTATTGTATCCGTACAGATCAACCTCTCCTTATTTTGAACTGCGGAATAGTTCGGTAAGGTTCCGGGATTTTGGCATTTTGTAGATAGAAAGACATAAATTTGTTTGTATTCCCCTTGAATGGTAAACAATTGCAAATTTAAAACATTAGCGGTATAACTCTACTAGATAGGAGATGAGTAAGAATTTCTTCAGTCAGAGGGCAGTGAATCTCTGGAATTCATTGCCACAGACGGCTTTGGTGGCCAGGTCAATGGATATTTTTAAGGCAGAGATTGACAGATTTTCGTTTAAGGGTATCGGGAGTTATGGGAGAACGCAGGAAATTGGGGTTGAGAGGGAAAGATAGATCTGCCATGATTGAATGGCGGAGGAGACTTGGGCTGAATGTCCTAATTCAGCTCCCAGAACTTATTAACTCTGGAGGCTATGGCAAAACCATCGAGGTTATTGAGAAGTGTTGTTTGGGTTTAGAAGTCCTTTTGGATGAAATGCTCTTCTGCCTCCAAGGTGGATGTAATAGATCTATGGGACTATTTTGCAGAACAGCTGGGCAATAATCCCTGGCAATATGTTCATAATTTATCACGATTAATATATCTAAGCCACAACTTATCTGGTCATTACCACATGAGGTGCTGGTGGAACTTGCTATCTACAAATTGGTTGCAATGCTCTCTATAATGGTGAGTGTTTAATCACGTTCATAAGTTGTGGGAGCAGAATTAGGCCATTCGGCCCATCAAGTCTACCCCGCCATTCAATCATGGTTGATCTATCTTTCCCTTTCAACCCCATTCTCCTGCCTTCTCCCAATATCCTCTGATACTCACACTAATCAAGAATCTATCAATCTCCACCTTATATATATCCATTGACTTAAGGGCCTGTCCTACAAGCATGCAACTCTATGCGATGAACGCGATCAAACTAGAAACGGGGGCCGCGTGGAGGTCGGGTGATCCCCTGTACAGGGCCATTCCCACCAGCATGCGCCTGCATGCGGCAAGCGTAACCAAACCGGCAGTAGGGGCCGCGCGGAGGTCGGGTGAGTGGCACAACGCGGCGCAAAGTGAGGCGAACTTGGAGCGAAGTCTAAGGTAAGTTCGCCAGGACAGAGAGGGGCACAGAGGCACACACACACAGAGGGCCACGGAGCCACACACATAGAGGGTCACGGAGGCACCTACAGATAGGTTCACGGAGGCACGATGTCGGGGCGGTGTGTAATGCGTCGAGGCGACTGCGAGCCGACAAGCCGTTGCCGCGCGGAATTTTTGGACATTGTCAGTTTTTCGGAGCCCCGCGTGGTGGCGTGACGAACTTGGGACAAACTCCGCACAATTCCGCACAGCTCCGGCGATCGAAGTGGGACCGGCCCCGCGATGCCGGACGGCTCAAGTGACCACGTTAGGTCGGGCTAATCGCATAGAGTTGCATGCTTGTAGGACAGGCCCTTTAGTCTCCCCAGCCTTTTGTGGCAATGAATTCCACAGATTCACCACCACCAGTGGAAACATCCTCTCCACATCCACTCTATCCAGTTGTAAAGTGCAATTAGTTGTGAAGTCCTTTGGGATGTTCTGAAAACGCCGTGAAAACACATTTGAAAAATGCAAGTCTCTCTCTGCACGAGCGAGTAGCAAAGTAAACTGCTCCTGATCAAATAACTTTGGGCTCCAACATAAGACTATAGGAGAAAGGAATTTTCCATTACAGAAGTGCTCTGGAACCTGATTCTCCAGCCAGGTTTCCAAATGAAAATAAAATTGGTTTTGCCAGCAGGGCAGCTATTTACGACAAAGATCGGTGAGGATCTTGACTGGAAGAGAGATCAAACATTTATCCTTCATTTAATATATCACAAAAAACAATGGATTTAAGCCACTATTTTGTCGACCAACTTGATGCCATTAAAATTATCTGATCATCACTTTAGCCATCTCTTTACTCCCTTCACTGTAGGCGTTTCCAGACTGTGGCATCTTCAATCTGCAGAGTGCACTGCATCAATTTACAGATGGACGAGATTAACTGGATTATGGGGGGTGGGCTGCAATGGTGCTAAATTGTCTTTACCATGGCGAGGGTGTGCACATGCATGCTTTTGCAGTGGGAATTGCACCTGCTGCCTTATGCACGAGTGCTGCAGTCTTAACATATGTCGTGGTAACAGCACGCAAAGCTAATTTCTTGTCATAAGAGTCTGAAAGAAGGGTGGCGAACCAAAATGTCACCTATTCCTTCTCTCCAGAGATGCTGCCTGACCCGCTGAGTTACTCCAACATTTTGTGTCTCATTTGTTGTCAACATTGCCAAATACTCCATGCACATAGCCTTACAAGTTAGGAGCAGGAATAGGTAGCTTCGCTCCTCGACCCAGCTTCACCATTTAATAATAGTGTGCCCGATCTCTCTGTAACCTCAATACCACATTCCCATTTACCTCTGGGAACCTTCTATCTCCTTGCGGGTCAAGTATTCATCTCCTTCTGCCATCAAAACCATTCAAAGATTCTGCTTCCACTGCTCTTTGTGCCAGAAGGTGCCAAAACACATGATCCTCAGAGAAAAATCATTGCCACATCTGTGCCTTCGAGGGCGGCACGGTGGCGCAGCGGTAGAGTTGCTGCCTTCTATCGCCAGAGACCCAGGTTCGATCCTGACTGCGGGTGCTGTCTGTATGGAGTTTGCCCGCTCTCCCTGTGACCTGCGTGGGTTTTCTCCAGGTGCTCCGATCTCCTCCCACAATCCAAAGACGTGGAAGGGTTTGCGGGTTAATTGGCTTGGTATGGTTGTAAATCGTGCCTCGTGTGTGTAGGATAGTGTAAGTGTGCGGGGATCACTGGTCGGCACGGAGTTGGCTGGCTGAAGGGCCTGTTTCCCCGCTGTATCTCTAAACTAAACTAAAAAATGGCAACCTCATATTTTTAAGCAATAATTCCCAAATGTAAGTTCTCTCACGAGAGACACCATCTTATCTACGGACACTCTTACAAGTTTCTTGCGGATTACCTACGTTTCTATGTTTTCATTTACCCCGGTTCATTCTACAGACAGAGAAAAATGATAATTAACACTGCACCCCCTCAAGGATCAAAGGAGAATTCCATTGTTCCACTGTTAAGTTGCTCCCTGATTATGTATGCCCGAGCTGCATTAGGTTATTGTACAGAAAGATACTGTCCAGTTCATTCTCTCCTTTGTGGCTAGAAAGCGTCCATCGAGGTTCATTCCATGTATCATCTATACTGATTATTTTACCCTCGCAGAAACTGAGTCCTACCTTCAGCCACATTCTTTTCATTAACTGTGACAGCATAGAAATAAATCTCCCCGCTGAGAGAAAAACAATAAATACCAATTCAGCATCACTTCTCCCGAACTAGAGAGAAAAGGGATTATTTTTTAAGTACAGTCCAAAATACAAGAATGTTTTCGATGCCTGGGCCCATAGTATAAAAATAAACACACGCAGCCCCCGAGAAGCACCAGTCTCAGGTTTAACAAGCAATTCTTCAGAGAGTAGTTGGAAAAGGTCTGGGGTTATTTAAATCATGCAATATTTTAGCGATAGAAAAAAAAAATCCATCACAGCCCCATATTCTTACCCTTACATGTAGATCCTGATTAATATTTGGTCTTTATATTATTTTGTTCAGATTGGGAATGTTCTTTTAGTTATTATGCTAGATAAATAAGGTACTTAAAAAACAATTAGCCAAAGCATCAATTTTCAATCTCCGTCAATTTCTTTCTCCAAATTGTTACGTGTGGCACAGTGGCACAACGGTAAAGTTGCTGCCCTACAGCGCCAGTGGCCCAGGTTTGATCCTGACTACGATCCTTCCTTTCTTTATTCTATTATCTATGAGTACTGTGTTTACAGGTCTGTTATACTGCCGCAAGTACGAATTTCATGGTTCTGTTTTCAGTACACATGACAATTAAACATTCCTGATGCTCTCTTGATTCCTTTGCCTAATCTGCTGATTTCTTCCAGCAGTTTCACTCCAGATTCCAGCATCAGCAATCTCTTGTGTCTCAATTAAACAGGTGAGTTGTCCCAATAAGGGAGGAAATCCCACATGGGGCCCTGTTGATCTCCTCCTAATTTCTATCCTTTATATTTTCATTCCTCCAGTCAAGATTGGTTAATTAAGTTTTACACTGAGTGTGGCAATTATTGGTGGCATGGTGGCGCAGTGGTGGAGTTGCTGCCTAAAGGGCCTGTCCCACCAGCATGCAACTCTATGCGATGAACGCGATCAAACTAGAAGCGGGGGCCGCGCGGAGGTCGGGTGATCCCCTGTACAGGGCCGTTCCCACCAGCATGCGCCTGCATGAGGCAAGCGCAACCAAACCGGCAGTAGGGGCGCGCGGAGGTCGGGTGAGTGGCGCAACGCGGCGCAAAGTGAGGCGAACTTGGAGCGAAGTCCAAGGTAAGTTCGCCAGGACAGAGAGGGGCACACAGAGAGGGCACCGAGGCACACACACACACAGGGCCACGGAGCCACACACATAGAGGGTCACGGAGGCACTTACAAATAGGTTCACGGAGGCACGATGTCGGGGCGGTGTGTAAATGTCGAGGCGACTGCGAGCCGACAAGCCGTTGCCGCGCGGAATTTTTGGACATAGTCGGTTTTTCGGAGCCCCTGCGCGGTGTCGGGACGAAATCGGGACGAACTCCGCACAATTACGCATGGCTCCGACGATCGAAGTGGGACCGGCCCTGCGACACCGGACGGCTCAAGCGACCACGTTAGGTCGCGCTAATCGCATAGAGTTGCATGCTGGTGGGACAGGCCCTTTACAGCGGCAGAGACCCGGGTTCGATCCTGACTACGGGTGCTGTCTGTGTGGAATTTGTACATTCTCCCCGTGACCTGAGTGGGTTTTCTCCAGTATCTCTGGATTCCCCACCCCCCCTCATAAGACGAACAGATATGTGAGTTAATTGGCCTGGTAGTAAATAAATTGTCGCTAGTGTGTGCAGGATAGTGTTAATGTGGGGGGATCGCTGGTCAGTGCGGACTCGGTGGGCCGAAAGGCCTGATTCCATGCTGTATCTCTAAACTAAATTAAACCAATGTGGGGAGGAATTCATTTCACAAAACAATTAATTTTAAACTCATGAGTTTATGGAGTCACAACACACACCAGCAGTGGGTACAAGTGGTACTGGATTGGTTTTGATAGATTGTGTAGGGGTCCATTCGCTCTATCCAGAGATGCTGCCTGTCCCGCCGAGTTGCTCCAGTTTTTGGTGTCTATCTTTGGTATTGATGGATGCTTGATTGCCAACATAGACACAGATACCTGCATCCATACTGTAAGTCTGTACCATACCATAGCACACTGTGCATCTTATTATCACACAAACCTGCCACAGAAGAAATGGATTCTTAAACCTTGTAGACGAATACCCACCCTCTTAGCAATGCATAGTGTTCGGAGTCCATCCGTAGCATATTGGTTCAGGTAATTCTGTGTTTTGCTCCGGATTTTCCTTGTGCGTTTGCCCGCGGTGTCCTCTTCTGAGATGAAAAGAGAAAGATCAGTTGAAATTTGCAAGATAATATAACATCGGGCTGCACAATTGCCAAGAAACTCTCAGAACATTGTAAAAATGATTAAAGATGCTTAGACAGGTCACCGCAAATAACGTTTCAACAAAATTATCCTAGATGACAGTGTGCTATGCAACCAAACAAATTACAACGTTCTTCTTGGATGACGGTCACTGAATTTAGATTTTTTTAGTTTAAGTTTTCGATGCGGCACGGTGGCGCAGCGGTAGAGTTCCTGCCTTACAGCGCCAGAGACCCAGGTTCGATGCTGACTACGGGTGCTGTCTGTACGGAGTTTGTACGTTCTCCCCGTGACTGCATAGGTTTTCTCAGAGATCTTCGGTTTCCTCCCACACACCAAAGACGTGCGGGTTTGTAGGTTAATTGGCTTGGTAAAAATGTCAATTGTCCCTAGTGTGTGTAGGATAGTGCTAGTGTGCGGGGATCGCTGGTTGGTGCAGACTCGGTGAGCCAAAGGGCCTGTTTCTGCGATTTGTCTCTAAACTAAACTAAAGATACAGCATGGAAACTGTCCCTTTGGCCCACTGACTCCATGCTGGCCAATGATCACCTGTACCCTAGTTATATGTTATTCCAATTTCGCATCCTACACACCAGGGGCAATTTATAGAAGCCTAGTAGCCTAAAACAGCACATCTTTGAAATGTGGGAGGAAACTGGAGAATCTGGAGAAAACCCAAGTGGCCAAGAGGGGATGGTCTCCTCACTCCATCTAAATTAGTCATACAGTTGCCATAGGCATTCCCTTATATCCTGAGGAGTAGTCTTTGCAGCACTGTCAGTTTAGAGATACAGCATGGAAACCACCGACATATAACTCTCCTACACACACAAGGAACAAGTCTTACATTTATACTACACCTATTAGCCTACAAACCCGTACGTCTTTGTGGGAGGAATCCAAAGATCTCTGAGAAAACCCGCACTGTCACAGAGAGAACAAACTCCGTACAGATAGCACTCATGGCCGGGGATCGAACCCGTGTCTCTGCTGCTGTAAGCGCTGTAAGCCAGCAACTTTACCGCTGCGCCACCGTGCCACCGTTCTCTGCAGACTCATATTCTTGATCATCCCTTGGGAAAAACATTGCCGGTGCAGTTAGCTTATCTTGAGTATGTTTTTATCCATTCTCACCTGCGTGCAATGCGCCACTTAGGCTGAGATGCCCAAGTTCTCAAAGACTCAAGGGTTTGCAGAAACAAAATCTGCAACCCATAACACGCAGATATGATCCACACTGGATCAATCACAATACTGTAATTAATACACTTATTTTTAGTTTAGTTGCGAGTCCGCACCAAACTGCAATCACCCCATACACCAGCACTACTCTACATACGAGGGACAAATTACAATTTTTACTGAAGCCAATTAACCTACAAACCTGTACGTCTTTGGAATGCGTGAGGAAACCAGAGCATCCAGAGAAAACCCACCCGGTCACAGGGGAGGACGTGCAAACTCCATACACACAGAACCCATAGTCGGGATTGAAACCGAGTCTCTGGCGCTGTAAGGCAGCAGCTCTACCGCTGCGCCACCGTGTCGCCCTTTGTACAAATATTTCACCTTGTACAAGTATTTCAAGCTGGATCATTTCTACGGAAGAATCGCCACATTAAGCATTGGTAGGCAGAATTGAAACCTCTTTACATCTTTCAAATTGAAAATGCATTTTTTAAATGTTGCTGGAAGAGCCGTCAGCACCAACACAAAAAAAAATTAATCAGGCATTAAGGAGTTGAGTGTGGTCTTTTGGAGTGCTTCCAATTAGCTGGCTGTTGCCCAGTTTAAAGTGTTGTCAATACAGCAATTTTTAATTTGGTTTTAGTGCTGCTCATGCAGCTTTTACTTCCAATGTTACAGATTGTACATCTCTAATGCATGACTATTCTGATAAATGTTATGCTGCATTGACCCAAGTGAATCACAACAAATGATGGTGAGTATCTCACAGGCATAGAAACTGCAGTTGCTGTAATCTTGAGCAAAAAAAACCCTTCCCCTGTATCTACCTGTCACTTGCCAGGCTTTGTCCCACTCCCACCTCTCTGTTCCAGCATTCTCCTCCTACTCCTGTCAGTCTGAAGAAGGGTCCCCACCAAAATATCACTTGTCCATTCCCTTGCCAGATGCTGCTGGGTTTCTCCAGCACTTTACGGGTGGTGAATCTGCCGAGTTGCATGGTGTAGCAAATTAGATGGGCCAAATGGCTTAATTCTACCCCTATCCCTTATGGCCTTATGTGTGTTGAGAATAAAGAGTGAGTGCTAATATTAAATAATGCCACCAGCATGATTTATTGGGAAGATTTATATGTTTGAAAATGGTATAAAAAGTATTTATGTTATCTAGGCAGACCCAAGGAACAAATAATATTGCTGACATTTACTGCACACTACTGCAAATAATTCTGCCCTGCAACTTTTCTGCCTTGTTTGGACCTCAGTTGAAGTTTAGGTAATGACGAATCTTCTGTTTCTTTCTGACGGACTTGCAGTCGTGAAGTTGCCGTGATGCAGGTACAGCAGGCAGAGAAGAAAGCGAATGGCATGTTGGCCTTTATAACAAGAGGAATTGAATATAGGAGCAAAGAGGTCCTGCTGCAGTTGTACAGAGCCCTAGTGAGACCACACCTGCAGTATTGTGTGCGGTTTTGGTCCCCTAATTTGCGGAAGGGCATTCTTGCTATTGAAGGAGTAGATTTACAAGGTTAATTCCCGGGTTGGCGGGACTGTCATATGCGGAGAGAATGGAGCAACTGGGCTTGTACACTCTGGAGTTTAGAAGGATGAGAGGGGAACTCATTGAAACATATAAGATTGTTAAGGGTTTGGACACGCTAGAGGCAGGAAACATGTTCCCGATGTTGGGGTAGTCCAGAACCAGGGGCCACAGTTTAAGAATAAGGAGTAAGCCATTTAGAACGAAGACGAGGAAACACTTTTTCGCACAGAGAGTTGTGAACCTGTGGAATTCTCTGCCACAGAGGGCGGTGGAGACAGGTTCTCTGGATGCTTTCAAGAGAGAGCTAGATAGGGCTCTTAAAAATAGCAGAGTCAGGGGATACGGGGAGAAGGCAGGAACGGGGTACTGATTGGGGATGATCAGCCATGATCACATTGAACGGCGGTGCTGGCTTGAAAGCTGAATGGCCGACTCCTGCACCTATTGTCTATTGGCTGTTTCAAGATGCTTCTTTTCTCACTGTTCTAACCATTAACCATCGGTGTTGGTGTGATCAGTTAAATCATTCGTGGATCAGATTTATTTCACACAATTAACATCATCCCCCCCCATCCAGTAAAGGTTAATTTGTGCAAGAAACAAAGAAAGTCTTGGAGGAACTCCAGGCACCATCCATGAAGGGAAATGGCCAGACTATGTTTTGGGTTGGGAACCTTCTTCAGATTGTTGGGGAAAAGAGAGGTAGCCAACCGAGCATTTTCAGCAGGGATGATGATCAATGTTGATCCATTTCAATGAGAGGTAAGCAACCTAATACATTAGCACATTCTCTCTCCACGGATGACTAATGGGCCTGTAGTCACCCAAAGAGTCGTACCTTGTTCTGGTCACTGCTGGATTTTCAACATGTTGAAAACTTCCGGTGACCTGTAATGACGGGTGCCAGTAGTCGCCAAAAAAGTTGCGTAAGTGGGACAGACCCATTGGACTTTAGAGTGGAAACAGGCCCTTTAGCCCACCGAGTCTGTGCCGATCAAGGGCAATTTACAATTTTACTGAGGCCAACTAACCTCCAAACCTGTACTTCTTTAGAGTGAAGGCACTCTGTTTACAAGAATGATCCCAGGAATGAGTAGGTTAACCTATGATGAGCATGAGTTGGCACTGGGCCTGTACTTGCTGGAGTTTAGAAGAATGAGGGGGGACCTCATTGAAACATACAAAAAGGTGAAAGGCTTGGATAGAGTGGATGTGGAGAGGATGTTTCCACTAGTGGGAGAGTCTAGGACTATAGGTCATAGCCTCAGAATAAAAGGACGTTCTTTTTGGACGGAGATGAGGAGGAATGTCTTTAGTCAGAGAGTGGTGAATCTGTGGAATTTGCCACAGAAGGCTGTGGAGGCCAAGTCAATGCATATTTTTAAAGGCAGAGATAGATAGATTCTTGATTAGTACAGGTGTCAGAAGGAGAAACAGTATAATGGGGTTAGGAGGAAGAGATAGATCAGCCATGATTGAATTTTTCCAGCATTTTCTGTTTTTGTTTTAATAATTAATCTAACACTTCAGTTTTCCACAGAAGATGGACACAAAATGCTGGAGTAACTCAGCGGGACAGGCAGCATCTTAGTTTAGAGCAGGGGAAATAGGGGCCAGGATGCAGGTTTGTGAGCTGATGGCGGCCACATATATCACGTGTACTCATGGATCCCGCCAGGGGCATAAATGACTATCAAATATGGGGGACACACACAATTTCTTGGTGTCCACACATGCATGCACACGCACGCACATGTGAGGCTTCGGCTGTAAGCCCTGTGGACGGTAACATCAGGAGCTGACCTGGTTGGTACCGACTCCGAACTCCAGCAATGGCTGCATCATCCACCCCGAATCGAGCGGCTTGAATCAGCCGCGGGATCTTCCATCGCCTGGCGGGGGCTTCAACATCGGGAGCCTCGATTGCCTCGATTCAGCAATTTGACCGCAGGGCAATGCAAAATCCGGCGGCCGATTTGAAGCGTGCCTGGCGATGAAAAGCCCCGCGAATGGGCCGATTCAAGCTCCGCTCTATGATCTTTGCTCCACCAGGTCGTATCCCTCCTCCAATCACCACGTTCTATCCTCAGTCCCACCCCTCCTACTTCCGCCTTTGACTGACGTCTCCCTCCTCCAATCATCGCACTGAATCATCATGTCCCGCCCCATTGCCTGCTGACCGACGTCTCTCTCGTCCAATCGGCACCCTCGATCATCAGTCCCACCCCCACTGTCTCGCGGAAAGCAGAGATTTTTAACAGATTTTTTTTCCACTGAATTTCATGGGAAAGATTGTCACCTATGTCAACCTACATCAACCGACGACCGGTACCGGCGACTGAATTGTCTTACCTTGTCATTGCTTGTCGCGGGTGGACGTAGGTTGACCCCATTCTCATGCCTTCTCCCGTAACCTCTGACTCCTGTACTAATCAAGAATTTATCTATCTGTGCCTTAAAAATATTCACTCACTTGGCCTCCACAGCCTTCTGTTCCATGCACGCACACACCCTCTGTATGAAAGAGTTGCCCTCAGGCCCTTTTTAAATCTTTTCCCTCACACATTAAGGAGAAAGCTCTGTTCATCTTGCCTATGCCCCTCCTGATTTTATATGCATCTATAAGGTTGTGGGCACTGGGCAGGTGCTATAGACCTGCACGGGAAGGTAGACGCTCCCGCCCCCACGAGTCTCGGATGGGGGCGAATGGGGCTCGTCTGCCTGGGAAGGCGGTCCATCTAGGAGAGGGAAAACTCAGATTTAAAACCTCCACTGCCTTGTGGCCATATCCAGTCATGGAAAAGGATCCAGGAGTAAACCTCAAGAAAAATCCGGAGTCAGAGCCCCTAAGGCAGTTCGTCGTTGTCTACAACCTCGCTCTGGCAGCTCCTGCGACGGCGCTGGTGCCAAACTGTAACGGCCCTGCTGTGCCTTTGGATCGATCAGCGACGTGGAGAGGGGGGACGTGCTGCATGGGCAACAGCTGTCCTCCATATGATATCGCCTAGGTTTGCATCCGACCACACATCACCTGCAAACTAGGATGCATCACCCATGGTCAGTCATGACCGAAGGGGGCCTACTAATCAGGTTGTCCCTCAGCTTCCTGTGCGACAGAAAATAAAGGTGCAGTCTCTCCAGCCTCTTAATGTAGCTCAAACCATCAAGACCCATTAACAACCTCAAATGAATGAAAGCAGAGCATTGTCCCTGGTCCCGATGCGCAGATAGAATAATTCAATTGGTGCTGTCAGGCACGGACTGTCCTACTGCTGAGCTGAAACCATTTCATTGCGTTTCTGTGTTATGATTGTGATTACTGTCCGAGATGTCGACTGGGTTAACTCAAACGTTTTTTAATTCAAACAAAAATTACAGATCATAGAAACCAGAAACAAAAACAGAAAATGGGGGCGGCATGGTGCTGCAGCGGTAGAGTTGCTGCCAGGTTCGATCCTGACTATGGGTGCTGTCAGTACGTTCTCCCCATGTCCTGCGTAGGTTTTCTCCGGGATCTCCAGTTTCCTCCCACACTCCAAAGACATACAGGTTTGTAGGTTAATTGGCTTTGGTAAAGATTGGAAATTGTCCCTAGTGTGTGGAGGATAGTGTTATTGTGCGGGGATCGCAGGTCTGGTCAGAAGGCCTGTTTCCCTGCTGTATCTCTAAACTAAACTAAACTACATTGGGAAAAACACCCAACTGATTGGGCAGCATCCATTGAGAGAGAAAACACAGTATGTTGTAATGCCTCACAGCTTCAGTGTTCTAGGTTCAATACTGACTTCAGGTGCTGGTCTGTGTGGAGTCTGAACATTACTCCTGTCACCAAATGGGTTTTCCAAGGATGAATCAGTTTCCTCCCACATCCCAAAGACTTGTTGGCAAGATAATTTACCACTGCCAATTACCCCTTGTGAAGATGGGAGACTGTTAATGGGCATGTGAGAGAGAATAACATATATGGGACTGATGGGATTGTTCTGAAAGCCGGCATAAAGTCCTCGGGCTGAATGGACTCCTAGATCGTGACACAATTTGGGCAAAGTCAAAGTCCAGTTCAATGAGCCTTTATCCAAACTGGTTTCTCTTTTTATCTTTGATCAGATGTTTGACTGATTTCACTGTTGATGGCCCTTTGAACAAGACAATTGTCAATAAAAAGTGGGCAGCACAGTGGCACGGTACAGATGCATTTTCACAATGTTCTGTGTTCAATCCTGACCTCAGATGCTGTCTGCGTGGAGTTTGCTTTTTCTCTCTGTGTCTGTGTGCGATCCCTCCGGGTGCTCGGGTTTCCTCCCACATCCCAAAGATGTGTGGGTTGGTAGATTAATCACCTAATAGGAATTGTCCCGAGCGTGAAGATTAATGGTGGAGGGGTTTTGGTTGATGAGATAGTGGGGACAATTTTTTTAAAATGGGATTGATATGGATTAGTGTAAATGGGTGTGTAATGGTCTGTACAGCCTCAGTGGGCTGAAGGGCCAGTTTCTGAATGGTCATTCCAGACACTATGTATCTTCTGAATTTGTCATTCAGAAAATACATTCAGAAAATGTATCTTCTGAATGGTCATTCCATCGACTATGGGGCGGCCTCTACCCCATTGCGGACATTGGCCTTTGTCTGTGGAACTGATGTGCTACAATGTTGAGAAACAATATTCTGCACTCTGCATCTTCCCCTTTGTTCTATTATTTGTACTTGAGTTTCTTGAATGTATAGTATTATTTGAGCTGATTGTGTAAATATGCTCCTAAAGCATACCCCCCTTAGTCTAGTTCAGTAAAACACTGATTCAAGCACTGGACCACTAAACTTTATTTTTTGAACGAATAACAAATTTCCTATACAATACCTAAACCACTGCGGGTTCGATCCTTGTCTCTGTCTGGCCAAGCCCTTCAGCCTCGTGCAAGCAGACACTAGCAAAAGGCCATGCAGTCCCAAGTACCCTTCCAGAAGATCGACAACGAACTTAGTGGGGGCTTCCTTTTATAGGTCTTCGAACCCTGCGGGGCCGAAATACATAGGGTGGCTCCCCTACAAGCCAATCATACATATCGATTACATTACAGTATTATTGACAGTTCCCCAACCCAATTGCAAAGGGTCCCAATACAATGTTTCTACAGACGCTTCTGGAAAGTGGTCAACCGAGGCTCTCATAGCCGCCCCCGGCATCTGCACTATCGAGGTGTCTCCCCTCCATCTCAGCACTGACAACCTCATTTCTTTATTCAAAACCACTTGCTCTTCCATCCTGGAATCTGTTGCTCCTCTTAAAATGAAAAAGCCTAAGCCTAAAGGCTGGCTGTGGCTCAATGACACCACCAGAGCCCTAAGAAGAGAGTGCAGAAAATCAGAACGGACGTACAAATCTGATAAGCTTCAAATTTCCTTTGAACTTCTGAGAAACAATCTTCTCAAATAGCAGGAAGCAGTAAAATCTGCAAGAACACAATACAATTCTGACCTTATTTCCCCAAACGTCCATAATTCCAAGGTCCTTTTAGTACCATTACCTCTATCATATATCCTGCCCCCAGTACCAGCTTAGCTGGGTCCCCTTCTAAGTGTGAAGAATTTACTACATTTTTCACCAGCAAACTTAAGAACATCAGATCGAATATTTCCCCTCCCATCCGTGACCTGGCTGTCTCATTGGTCTGTTCTTCAAAATGAGACTGTTTCCAAGCCGTTACTCTACCCTCCCTTGTAAAGCTGGTCACCACCATGAAACCTGCTACCTGCCCTCTCAACGTTGTCCCCTCTGCCCTACTGAAGGAAGTCATTGCAATAGCCGGTCCCAGCATCCTCGCCATCTTTAACAGTTCTCTGGCCACTGGCACTGTTCCTACCTGCTTCAAGCACGCGGTAGTCCAGCCCCTCCTGAAAAAGGGGCCCCTCCTACACCTCACCTTGCCAAGCAACTACAGACCTATTTCCAAACTGCCCTTCCTTTCAAAAGTCCTTGAAAAGGTAATTTTAAGTCAACTTATGCCTTACCTTCACCAAAATACCATCCTGGAAACTATCCAATCAGGTTTCAGGGCCCACCACAGCACAGAGTCTGCTTTATTGAAGGAACATAATGATCTACTTCTCACCGTCGACTCCGGTGACTGTCCAATCCTGCTCCTTCTCGACCTCAGCGCAGCATTTGATACTGTCGACCACACCATCCTAACTGACCGTCTCCGGTACGGGGTTGGTTTTGATGGCACTGCCCTGAGCTGGTTCACCTCCTACCTCAAAGATAGGATTTTCTCTACAAACATAGGCAACTCATTCTCTTCCCCAGCTAGACTTAGCTGCGGGGTTCCACAAGGTTCCATCCTTGGCCCCATTTTCTTCTCCCTGTATATGCTCCCCTTGGGCCAAGTCATTCAAAGGCACGGCATTTCCTTCCACTGCTACGCAGATGATACACAACTCTATCTCCCCCTGAAACCCTACAACAGATCAAATCTTCTCAGCCTTATCCACTGCCTCGGGGATATAAAGTGTTGGATGGCTCAGAACTTCCTCCAACTAAACGAGAATACGTCTGAGGTCATCCTTCTCTGCCCCTCGGACTCAATCAAAACGATAGCAGGCAGCCATGGAAGCTTTACCCCATTACTCAAACCTCACGTCAAAAACCTTGGCATGATATTTGACTCTGCGTGAAAATTTGAGAAAACAAGTCAATGCCATGGTAAAAGCTAGCTTCTTCCAGCGTCGGAAAATAGCTAAAATAAAACAATTCCTCCAATTTGTTGACCTTTGAAAAGATCATCCACTCATTTATTTCCTCCCGCCTAGATTACTGCAACTCCCTCTACACTGGCATCAGCCAATCTTCCCTGTCCCGCCTGCAACTGGTCCAAAATGCTGCAGCGAGACTCCTGACGGGCACCCGAAAAAGGGACCACATCACCCCGATCCTGGCCTCTCTACACTGGCTCCCTGTGCAGTTCCGAATTAATTTCAAGCTCCTTCTTTATGTCTACAAAGCCCTTAACGGGCTTGCCCACACCTACATCAAAAGTCTGGTTACCCACCACACCACCTCCGGGTCGCTCAGATCGGCCGACTTGGGGTTGCTGAACATCCCGCAGTTTAGGCATAAGCTTTTGCGGTTGCAGCTCCCAGACTATGGAACAGCATCCCTCTTCCCATCAGAACTGCCCCCTCCATCGACTCTTTTAAGTCTAGACTTAAAACTTATTTCTACTCTCAAGCCTTTCTTGAGGTCCTCTGAGGAAGCGCTGTATGTATGCATCTATGTATGTATTGTTGATCTATGTACCACTGTTTGTAGCACGTTAGTACCTGCACCAATGTAAAGCACTTTGGTCAACAAGAGTTGTTTTTTAAATGTGGAATAGAAATAAAATGGACTTGACTTGAACTGAACTGAATAATGCAACATTTCCCCTGGCAGTACAAACAATTCAGCCAGGGCTTTACACTTCAACCAATCATCAAACAGCAGTACAACTGTCCTGCAACAATATTAACATTATTTATAATCCCTTTGAAGCTATCCAATCAAGACAATGCACCTACAACACCTTGGAGTTTCTTTGCAGAGTCCTCATACATTTAACAATTGGGAGGACATCTGGACCTCATCTTATCTGATATATTGATCTGGGATCTAGACTTCCTGGCACCAGCTCGCAGCTTGTGGCTTCTCACAGAAAAAGGCTTACAGGCCTGCAGATGCATATTCCTTTACTTTATTTTAGCTTGGTTTTGGCCAGGATATATAATTGGATAGCACGAAAAACAAAGCTTTTCACTGTATATGAGTACAAGTGACAATAATAACATATCTATGGGTGAAAATAACAATTCCTTGTACATCAGCTGGGAGGGAAGCATGTCTTTTCCTGCAACAATATCAATAGGCTAGGCATCCAAAGACTAGACACCATTGCAATCCCATTCCTTAATCCACCTCTGAGCTGCGATACAAAAAAATGTGTAGATCCATTTTGCTGAAAGGAGCAATGATGGCCAGAGAAAACATACGGGCTTGCTTCTAAATACCGTTGCTACTGACAACTGTACACATGGACATTTCAGGCACTCAGAAGTTGGCTGTTGTTAGGGCATTCAATAAATCAAATTTCCTTGGAAATGCAAAATGACTGTTCCTATACATCCTCCTCTATGCCAGAACATCTAAGCTATCAGGCTTACGACATTACAACCAAAGATCCTATAGCAGATCTTTGCTTACAACTAGCTTACAACCCAGTGGTATGAATATTAATTTCTTTAACTTCAAATAACCCTTGCATTCCCCCTCTCTCCGTCCCTCCCCCACCCAGGTCGTCGTACTGGGTTCATAGTCGGCTTGTTGAGTCTCATTGTCTGCAGCTCGTTTTCACCTAGTACACAGCTGACAATGACCCGTTTCCTTTATCATCGTTATTTGTTTGCATATCTTTCATTCATTTGTTCTACATCTCTCTCTACACCATGGTCTATGTCTCTCATTTCCCTTTCCCCTGACTCTCCATCTAAAGAAGGGTCTCGACCCGAAATGTCACCCATTCCTGTTCGTCAGAGATTCGGTCTGACCTGCTGAGTTACTCCAGCTTTTTGTGTCCATCTTCAGACTAGTACAGAGATTGTCTGAGTAGCAACTTTGCTTCGAGACAGTGATTATGTTCAAAAGATGTGAAGCCACCATGATCACTTGACGGATGGAGGCCTTTGCATTGTTCAGCAAAGCTGTCAACACAAAAACCTGTGGTGACATGGCCCTGTATAAGCATTATTGAGAGAAGAGAAAAACCTTGGCGGATTATGCTGACTCAGTCTAGGGCCAGACCCAGGAACAGAAGGTCAGGAATCAGTATTAAGTACATTATTTATTATCCTCATCGGATGGCAGGCAATGATTTACACAGGAAGCTATTTATTATCTGTGAAAAAGAACCAAGTCAAGGGTCAAGAGTGTTTTATGGTCACATGTCCCCAAAATGAAACATCCTTCCTCCATGCAATGTAATTGTCACCCGGTGCTTAAATGATGTAAACCAGTTTTGCTGTTGTGGAGCCAATGATGCTTTGAAGTGGGAGGGAGGTTTACTATATGGCAATTTTTCATTTAGTTTAGATTAGTTTAGAGATACAGAGCGGAAACAGGCCCTTCGGCCCACCGAGTCCGCACCGACCAGCGATCCCCGCACACTAACACTATCCTACACACACTAGGGACAATTTTACATTTATACCAAGCCAATTAACCTACAAACCCTGACACCTTTAGAGTATGGGACAAAACCTTTCTGTCCTGGGCCTCCTCCATTGTCAGAGTGAGGCCCAGCACAAATTGGAGGAACAGCACCTCATATTTTGCTTGGGTAGCTTACACCCCAGTGGTATGAACATTGACATCTCTAACTTCAAGTAGCCCGTGGTTTTCCTCTCTCTCCATCCCCTCCCCTTTCCCAGTTCTCCTACCAGCCGTACTGTCTCTGACTACATTTTATCTCTGTACTGCCCACTCCCCTAAAAGCCTTCACCCGAAGCCTCACCCATTCCTGCTCTCCAGAGATTTGGTCCATATCCCTCCAAACCTGTCCTAACAATGTGCCTGTCTAACTGTTTCTTAAACGTTGGGATAGTCCCAGCTTCAACTACCTCCTCTGGCAGCTTGTTTCATACACCCACCACCCTTTGTGTGAAAAAGTTACCCCTCAGATTCCTATTAAATCTTATCCCCTTCACATTAAACCTATGTCCTCGATTCCACTACTCTGGCCCAGAAACTGTGTGCATCTACCCGATTTATTCTTCTTATGATTTTATACACGTCTATAAGATCATGATACATCTCTAAAAGATCACCTTGACGACTCTTGGTTTACATAAATACTCTGTCCCGCTCTGTAGTAAAGTATATTTACGTCCACCTTTAAATAAGGAGACAAACACTGTAATATTTCCAATGAGGTTTCACTATTGCCCCATATACTTGAAGCATGGTCTTTCTCCTTTCTCTCAGCAGGTCATATTTTGGGTCGATACCATTCTTCAGACTATCAAACTATCTCAGTTCTGATCAAAGGCCTTTGTCCTAAAATGCTGATTGTGGTTCTATCACCACAAATGCTGAATGAACTGAATTTTTATAAACATTGTATTCTATTTATTTTCCAATTATGTTTTTTACTAGTGTCAATTGTTGCAGTCATTCTTTTTACTCTCATGTGATTCATGCATAATTCCATGCACAACATAACATGCGTGCAATTTATGCGTACTTAGTGTGTGATTTTGCGTGATTTATGTGTAATTTGCATGTGATTTGTGTGTGATCAGCGCGTAATTGGTGCATCATTTTTTGCGTCATTTGCGTGTGAGTTGTGTGTGACTTGTGCATAACTTGTGCATAATTTGCATGCAATTTGCGTGTTTGTGCAAAATTTGTGCGTGATTTATGTTTTGCATATTTTGTCTATGTGCTTGTGATGTAGCTGCATACAAATTTTTCATTGTACCTGTCAATAAACTTGACTTGTCTTGAGTTTTCTTGTTTTCATTTTAGACTCCCAATATCTTTAGCTTTTCTTTGTTATTTTCTGTTACTCCCTGCTTTTGTGATCAAATCCCTTTGCAATAAACAATAACATTATTTTGCCTTTCCTGCTTACAACCATTCTGTCCCTATACATTTCCCCTAAATGCTTGGGTGAGCCCTTAACGTGAGCCCATGACTCCTGGTGTCACACCATTCTGAGGAAACATCCTCTCAACATCCACTCTATTAATGATTCCGAAAACCGTTTCGATTGCAACATGGCAACCCCTTGTTCTTTGGGTAGTGCATAGAGCATTAGAATTGTATCTTCAAATATTGTCCTAGTTTGCTTCCATTGGGAAATCAGGAAAACAACCCATACAAATTAGCTGGAATAATGGAACATTGGTTGAACCCAAGTACAAATTAGCTGTAACTGAACGCTGGGCAATTCAGCATCAGCAATGGTGGTCCGTCTTTTCGTCTTTTTTGTTATTTTTGGTGTGTCTTACAAGGTATGTGTTAATGTTCTCTGGTTTGTTTTATGTGCGGGGGAAGTTTTTTTCAATTTCTTACCTTGCCGGAGATGCGATTGTTTTCCAGATCGTATCTCCGGTCGCTCTGTGGCCTAACATCATGGAGCCGTGGACTTACCATCGGAGCCTGCGATCCCTTGCCTGGGGTCGACGCTCCAACTGCGGCCTGTGGATTTCACCATCGAGGAGCTCGCAGTCTCGGATAGAGGCTGATGTCGGGAAGCTCCAAAGTTGCAAGAGGTTCGACCAGCCCCGAACCGGGGTCTGATCGCCCGGTGCGGGAAGCTGAGATCCTACTTATGCGGGAGCTTGATCGTCACGATGCGGAGGGCCAGACCGCCGACTACGGGAGCCAAGATCGTTCCCGTCAACGGAAGGCTCGAGGGGCCCCCGACCGTGGGAGGACAAAGAAGGGAAGAGATTGACGCCTTCCATCACAGTGACGAATGTGGAGGAGTCACTGTGGTGGATGTTTATGTTAAAATGCATTTAGTGTGTTTTGTTGCTTTTTATTGCTATGACTGTATGGCAAATCAAATTCCTCATATGTTGCAAAACACACTTGGTTAATAAAGTATGATTATGATTATCATTTCCAAGAATACATTGCTGCGTTGCTACGTCAAAATTCTTGGAGAAACTCTAGTCCATCTTACAACTTTTGCATTCTGTTCCAATTGAATACAATATTTAGAATAATTAAAAAATAAAGAAATAATGATCAACATCAAGGAATCTTCCTTGGTTACAAAAGGAACAGCCCTTGCACTCTCCACTCTCCAATACCTATGATAGTTAGCAACTAAGCTATTACTATTTGTTGGATTAATGGATGGTGGTCTTGGAGGGGAGGATGCTCCTCAAACTGCGGAGCATCCTGGACAATACAGCTGACCCCCTTCATGACACACTGGTCAACCTGAGGAGTACCTTCAGCAACGGACTGGTTCCACCAAGATGCAGGACGGAACGCCATAGGAGATCCTTCTTCCCGGCAGCTATCAAACTGTACAATTCCTCCCCCTTCTGTCGTGGGGTGGACTGAGACTGACACCCCTCCCCAATCTTCCCTCCTAGGGTAAATAAAGTTCTATCATATCGTATCCTACTATACTTGGTTTAAATTTAGGTCGTAGATTCACAAGCTCCATGATTAATTCTCAATTAAACAACTCCCTCGATCTTAAAGGGAATGTATTCAGTGTGGTTTAAGGTATTACTGCATGGACAGTGCTTTTATATATCCTACTTCTCCACTTGTAATGTAATAATTGCATCACTAAACTGTTCGGGAAACAGATATCCTTCAGGTCATGCATGTCTCAATCGATTGAGGCACAGTGTAGCAGTGGCATGGTGGTACAGCATAGAGTTGCTGCCTTGCAGCGTAGGAGACCCGGGTTGCAACCTGACTACGGGTGCTGCCCGTACGGAGTTTGTGCGTTCACCCTGTGACCGTGTGGGTTTTTGTCTGGGTGCTCTGGTTCCCTCCCACTCTCCAAAGACATACAGGTTTGTAGGTAAATTGGCTTCTGTAAAGTTTCAAATTCTCCCTAGTGTGTAGGATAGTACTAGTCTACAGGGTGATTGCTGGTCGGTGTGGACTCAGTGGGCCAAAGGGCCTGTGTCTAAGCTGCATCTCTAAAGTCTAAACTCTCAAAAAGATTGCTGCAAATCTAATGTCAAATACTGTATATGGTGTGCCGTTTAGTTTAGGTTAGTTTAGAGCAGGGGTGGGGAACCTTTTCATGCTGGAAGGCCGCATTAAATTAGTTGTAATCTAACAAGGCCGCATCCAAGAAACATTATTTTGTTAAAATTGCCCTCATGACTTACTAATGTTTTAATTGTGGCCGTCAGTCAGGGAGGGTTATTTCGTTGAATCTTCTTTTACTCTTTGGTATTTTAAATACGTTCATTTTAAGATTAAAAAAATAAAAATAAAAGATGAACAAAAGCATATTAATAATAATAAAAAGATTTGTTCTACAAAATTTGGATTCAATCAAAGGGCCGCACTTAATGGCTTAGAATCGCTCTAAACCAGGGGTGGGGAATCGCTGGTTCCCAACCCCTGGTTTAGAGATACAGCATGGAAACAGGCCCTACGGCCCACCGAGACCGCACCGGCCAGCGCTCCCCGTATATTAACATTACCCTACACACACCAGGGTCAGTTTTACATTTATACAGAGCCAATCAACCTACAAACATGTACGCCTTTGGAGTTTGGGAGGAAACTGAAGATCTTGCAGAAAACCCACAAACCCCGTACAGACAGCACTCGTGGTCCGGATCGAACCCCCGGTCTCTGGCGCTGCAAGCGCTGTGAGGCAGCAACTCTACCGCTGCGTCACCATGTCACCTTCTTGAACAGGAGGGTCTCCATCTGGCATGCTGTGTGCTGTTGCCCCTTCCCCTTGCCCATGCCTGCCTTGGTGAGAGCTGATGAATGGCGCTGATTTGCTTCCGTAAGTTAAGCACCTAGAAGGGATGAGTACTTTTTGTGACATTGGCGGCGCCTTTGTGGCAACTGTTTTGTGTAGTTTGTATGCAAAAATAAAGATGCGTGAAGGTGCGTGAAAGTATCATCATCAAATAGGCCCTTCATGCTGATAAGTGATACTGTCGGAACTGAATTAAGCCATACGACCCATCAAGTCTACTTCACCATTCAAACATGGCTGATCTATCTCTTCCTCAAAAACTCATTCTCCTGCCTTCTCCCCATAACCCCTGACACCCATATTAATCAAAAATCTATCTTTCTCTGCCTTAAAGATATCCATTGGCTTGGCCTCCACAGCCTTCTGTGGCAAAGAATTCCACACATTCACCACCCTCTGATTACAGAAATTCCTCCTCATCTCTTTCCAAAAGGTATGTCTGAGGCTGAGGCTATGACCTCGGGACTCTCCCACTAGTGGAAACATCCTCTCCACATCCACTCTATCGAGGCCATTCACTCGTCGGCAAGTCCTTACCTGGGGGAAGTTGCTGAAGAAGATCCATGATGGCAGAGTCAGCTCCTTTAGTGTAAACAACAATCTCATCGGTCAGAGGGTGCCTGACCACCACCGACATCCGCTTTCGAGTGGAATCAAAGCCCAGCGTGTGCAAGAGTTCAAAAGCCAACTTGCCCACATGGGGCAGCTCCACGGTCACCAGCTCTGGCAGTCTGCCAACCAGGGCGCAGTTGTAGGCCTTGGCGGCATAAACAAGGGCAGCCTCGTCTGGGCTCTCGGCCTCGTAACGCAACTCCACGTCCTTCCCCTCGGCTATCGTGGCCTCTGCCCGGAAGCCATTTTCATTCTTCTCCCTCGGTGGGGATCTGCCGGACTCTTCGCCCATCTTTGTGGAGGCAACGTCCGAGGAAGGAGAGACCAAGGTGCTGGTGGAGTTTCTGTGCAGCGACTTGCTTGTGGAAAGGCTGGAGGAACTGCTGTTGTTCGAGCTCGAGGTCAGGCGACTGGGGGTAAACCGCTTGATGAAATCTTCCAAGGACTTGACTGGAGACTTGAGCTCAAAGCGGACTCGAACCTTGTGCCTTGGCTGGTTTGGGGACGAAACCATTACGGTGTTACAAACTGTCAGTGCGATGAAAAAGTCGATGGTGTCAGATAATTCAGGGGTGAGGTGGCTTAGTGGTTGACCTCGTTGTCTCAACACGTCCAGCCGACTGGCACATTCATTCACCTTTTCCAATAGCTGAGGGTCCGGTGTGATGTCTTTCTCCTGAAGATAAAGAACATTGAGAATGGGGAGAGTGAGGCCAACAAGGCTACTTCTGGCTACAAGGACGAAAATCTGGGCGGAGGGTGAAGAGAGTTGATGGAGATGCAAGAGAGATTAGACCACTGGACAACAAGTGGGTAAATGGGAGTATTGGGTGTGCTCGATGGGCCTGGCATAGTCGTAATGGGCCAAATGGGTTTAGCTTAATGCCATGTGTACCAAGGTACAATTAAAAGTTTTTGTTGCGTGCTGAGCAGTCAGTGGAAATACATGATTACAATCGAGCAATCTGCAGTGTACAGATGCATGATAAAGGGAATAACGTGAATAACGTTTAGTGCAAGATAAAGCCAGTAAAGTTTTCAAGAGAGAGCTAGATAGAGCTCTTAAAAATAGCGGAGTCAAGAGATATGGGGAGAAGACAGGAATGGGGTACTGATTGGAGATGATCAGCCATGATCACATTGAATGGTGGTGCTGGCTCGAAGGGCTGAATGGCCTACTCCTGCACTTATTGCCTATTGTCAATTGTCTAAAGTCTGGTCAAAGATAGCTCCAACGAGGTAGATAGTAGTCGAGGACCGCTCTCTGCTTGTGTTAGGATGATTCAGTTGCCTGATAACAGCCGGGAAGAAACTGTCCCTTGGTGTGGTGTGAATCTGTGTCGTGAGGAAAGATGATCTACGGGAAATATTTCCACATTTGTACAATCACCATTAAAAAAATTCACGCAAGTATTTATTTTACCACAGAGTGCTTGCAATTGCAATTCCGTTCCTCAAAGAAATAGTGTGAATGGGAAAATGGACATGGAGAGGAATAGAAGAAAATGCTGCAGAGCGAGAGTTTAGTTTTTCATTGTCACTTATACCGAGGTACAGTGAAAAGCTTTTTGTTTGCATCACATTCGTCAAAGGAAAGACTATACAATCAAACCGTCCACAGTGTCGTCCAAATACTGGAGTACCTCAGCGGGTCAGGCAACATCCTTGGAGAACATGGATAGGTGACGTTTCAGGTCGGCACCTTACCTCAGGCTGATTGCAGGGATAGAGGGAAACATAGAAACATGGAAAACAGGTGCAGGATTCAAGAGAGAGTCAGATATAGCTCTCAGGACTAACAAAATAAAGGGATATGGGGAGAAAGCAGGAACAGGGTACTGATTCTATGTTTTTATGTTTCTCAAATATAGATGGAGGGTGAAGGAGGGTTGAGTGACTAATTAATTCATATTTGTCTGATTCTTGATAAATACTGGATAGGTTCCTTTTCCTGGAGTGTATTCTACCCTTGACTCATGTCTTGGGATTTGCCACCATCCGAGTAAGGCTTTAATGTTGCAACTAAATGCTAGTCTGGAGTTTGTGCTCAGGTCCTGGAATACTGCTCTAGCTCAAAACCATCTTACTCTTGGTTAACCTCAGAAACATAGGAAATAGGTGCAAGAGTAGTCCATTCGACCCTTCGAGCCAACACTGCCATTCAATGGGATGGCAGGACTGGGATGGCGGGACTGTCATATGAGTAAAGATTGAAAAGACTAGGCTTGTATTGACTCGAGTTTAGAAGGATGAGGAGGGATCTTATAGAAACATATAAAATTATAACAGGACTGGACAAGCTAGATGCAGGAAAAATGTTCCCAATGTTGGGCGAGTCCAGAACCAGGGGCCTCAGTCTTAGAATAAAGGGGAGGTCATTTAAGACCGAGGTGAGAAAAAACATTTTCACCCAGAGAGTTGTGAATTTATGGAAGTTCCTGCCACAGAGGGCAGTGGAGGCCAAGTCACTGGATGGATTTAAGAGAGAGTTAGATAGAGCTCTAGGGCCTAGTGGAATCAAAGGATATGGGGAGAAGGCAGGCACGGGTTATTGATTGGGGACGATCAGCCATGATCACAATGGAAAGCGGTGCTGGCTCGAAGGCCAAATGGCCTCCTCCTGCACCTATTTTCTATGTTTCTATGTTTAATATGATCATGGCTGATCATCCAAAATCAATACGCGGTTCTTGCTTTTTCCCCATATTCCCTGATTCCTTTAGCCCTAAGAGCCAAATCTAACTCTCCCTTGAAAACATCCAGTGAATTGGCCACCACTGCCTTCTGTGGTTGAGAATTCCACAGATTCACAACTCTCTGGGGGAACAAGTTTTTCCTCATTTCAGTCCTAAACGGCCTTATTTGTAAGGCGCACCTTGGTACCCCTTAATCCCACGTGAAACTGGCGGCACGGTGGCGCAGGGGTAGAGTTTCTGCCGTACACAGACCCAGGTTCCATCCCGACAACGGGTGCTTGTCTGTAAGGAGTTTATACATTCTCCCCCTGTCCTGCGTGGGTTTTTCTCTGGTTTCTTCCTACACTCCAAAGACGTACAGGTTAGCAGGGTTAATTGGCTTGGCATAAATGTAAAAATTGGCCCTTGCGTGTGTAGGATAGCATTAGTGTGCGGGGATCGGCAGCCGGTGCAGACTCGGTGGGCCGAAGGGCCTGTTTCATTCTAAAATAAACTCTAAAAACAAAACTAAAACCTCTGCCAGCTTGCGGCGCTTACTGACCATGGGGCTGCTGAAGGCAGTGTGCTTGGACAGGATGCTGGCCCTCTTCGCCTCTGCTCTGCTGCCGGTCCGACGGTGGGACTTGGTGCTTTGGGTTCTGTGGCCAACCTTGGCGCTCTGGTGGCTCGATGTGCTGTCACACCTTGGAATTGTTTGCGATTTGGACATACATTCCTCATCCTCCGAGTCAAGGTCTTGGTACATTGCCAACCTCTTTGCTATTTGTGAGAAAAGAAAAATCTTATGTTAGCTACACATTAACCTGAAATCAAACAGCTGGAAGGGCAAATATTCCTGCCCTAGTGAGACCACACCTGACATATTGTGTGCAGTATTAGTCCCCTAATTTGAAGAAGGACATTCTTGCTATTGAGGGAGTGCAGCGTAGGTTTACAAGGTTAATTCCCGGGATGGCGGGACTGTCATATGCTGAGAGAATGGAGTGGCTGGGCTTGTATACTCTGAGTTTAGAAGGATGAGAGGGAATCTTATTGAAATATATAAGATTATTAAGGGTTTGGACACATTAGAGGCAGGAAACATGTTCCCGATGTTGGGGGAGTACAGAACCAGGGGCCACAGTTTAAAAATAAGGGGTAAGCCATTTAGAACAGAGACGAGGAAACACTTTTTCTCAAAGAGAGTTGTGAGTCTGCGGAATTCTCTGCCTCAGAGGGCGGTGGAGGCCGGTTCTCTGGATACTTTCAAGAGAGAGCTCGATAGGGCTCTTAAAGATAGCGGAGTCAGGGGTTATGGGGAGAAGGCAGGAATGGGGTACTGATTGTAGATGATCAGCCATGATCACATTCAATGGCAGTGCTGGCTTGAAGGGCCGAATGGCCGACTCTTGCACCTATTGTCTATTGTCTATTGTCTTACCGCTCAGATTTAAAGCTTGGGTTTAATGCTTTGTCGCTGTCTTCTTCTGCAGAAGTTAATGTATCAACACATGCCAATCTGTTCTTGTTTCGTTTGTAGATTACAGCATGGAAAAAGGCCCTTCAGCCCAACAGGCCCACATCAATCATCAAGCACTAGTTCCATTGTATCCCCCACTCTCCTATCCAGCCCTTACACACATGCGGCAATATACAGAGGCTGATTAACCTACAAACCCGCGCATCTTTGTAATGTGGGAGTTAACTGGAGAACCTAGATGAACAGGGGGAACATGCAAACTTCACGCAGATAGCACCCAAGCTCAGGATCAATCCCAGGGTTTTTTTTAGAGATACAGTGGGGAAACAGGCCCTACGGCACACTGAGTCTGCACCGACCGGTAATCCCCACACATTAACACTATCCTACACACACTAGGGATAATTTACACTTATACCAAACCAAATTACCCATATATCTGTACGTCTGTGGAGTGTGGGAGGAAACCGATCTCAGGGAAAACCCACGCGGTCACAGGGACAGCGTACAAACTCCGTACAGACAGCACCCGTAGTCGGGATCGAACTTGTGTCTCCGCGGAGGTAAGCGCTGTAAGGCAGCAACTCTACCGCTGCGCCACCGTGTCGCCAGGCCTCTTGCGCTGTGAGGCAGCGCTACTGCACTGTCCTGCAATATTCTTGATTATTCCATGCTACTCTTTACAATGCAAACGACAACAACTCTGCCTCAGGCCTGTTACCCTTTGCAGGCCTACAACTTGCTGCCATGACATGGACTCGACTCACTGTTTCTATTGCCCATATTCATTACTTTTTGGAAGGAGATGTGGAGGAATCTCTTTAATCAGAGGGTGGTGAATCTGTGGAACCCTTTGCCACAGAAGGCTGTGGAGGCCTAGTCAATGGATATTTTTTAAGGCGGTGATTGGCAGATTCTTGACTAGTCAGAGTGTCAGGAGGTGTGGGGAGAAGCCAGGAGAATGGGGTTGAGAGGGAAAGATAGATCAGCCATCATCGAATGGTGGAGTAGGCTTGATGGGCCGAATGGCCTGATATCTGCTGTAATAACTTATGAAAAACAATGGCATTTGGAGACCCCCACATGTTGATCCACAACGGGGAATGTGGGAAGAATACAATGGTATTAGTGTTGAACTTGGCAGTCAGCTCAGACTCATAGAAACATAGAAAATAGGTGCAGGAGTAGGCAATTCGGCCCTTCAAGCCAGCACCCGCCATTCAATATGATCACGGCTGATCATCCAAAATCAGTACCCTGTTGCTGCTTTTCCTCCCATATCCCTTGATTCCGTTAGCCCTGAGAGCTATATCTAAATCTATATCGACCCAGCGCGCCGATGGGCGTGCTTTGAGCGCACCCTGACCCTGCGGCTCGATGAACAGTGAGCATTGCTAATGACCACCAAATGGTCCGTGTTTGGCAAAGCAGTCGTCCTGCAATTGGAAGAGGGCCACTGAAAAGTACAGCGGTGCAAGACTTCATTCAGCCCCATTGCCCGAGGCAGCTCTTGGAAAGAGATTTACAGTCAGAATCCAAAGCCCATGCTTTTTCCACAGGGCCTTGCCAAGCGTATATCCAATTCCCTTTCCACAGGGTGCACGACTGTGCCTTGGCGCCGGTCAACTTTCACCAACCACCCAGGCAGTGTTCCAGAGCGTAATGACTTCAAAACGTTCCATTCAATTTCCACCTCAATATTTTGCCAATTGTCTCAGACCAAGTGTAGCCACCACCAGGCTTGCCAGTGGAACTAGTTACTCACTAATGACCTGTCTCAAATAAATCTCATCATTCCATGTAATTAAAACAAAAATTGCAGGTTGGAATTCCAAAATAAGAAGGCCTTCTATCCACTCAGTAGGCTGTGGAGGCCACCAATGGATATTTTTAAGGCAGAGATAGATAGATTCTTGACTAGTATGGGTGTCACGGGTTATGGGGAGAAGGCAGGAGAATGGGGTTCAGAGGGAGATATAAATCAGCCATGATTGAATGGCGGAATAGACTTGATGGGCCGAAGGGCCTAATTCTGCTACGATCACTTACAGCCTTACCACCACTCTAGACCTACTTTTCGAACTGCCGATGGAACACAACCATCCTAACTTTTCGATTCCCCTTACCTACTCTAAACTCACCCCCATAAGAACGGTCACCCCTTCCTTCTCTCCAGAGATGCTGCCTGACCCGCTGAGTTACTCCAGCATTTTGTGTCTATCTTCACTGGAAACACTTAACAAGTCAGGCAGCATCTGTGGGGAAAGAGAAACAGAGCCAATGTTTCAGACTGAAGCATCTTCTTCAGAACCAGAACTGACAAATGGCCTTTGATACAAAATACTGGTCCTGTTTCTCCATTTCAGAATGCTGCCTGACCTACCTCCAGCTCGCAAATGTTTTACTTTCAATCCAGATCAATTCTGGAGCTTTAGTATCTTGTCTCAGCGTAAATACTTTACTTCATGGTAAAATATCCTCAACATGAAGATAGAGAATGATCACCATTCCTCTGCTCTTGAAATGAATATCCCTTTGGTTCCATCCCCCATTACCTGCCATACTTAGCAGCCAAGCTGTTTCTACAAGTGATCCAAGTAAATAAAAACACTTCATTTTAAATCAGTTTAATCTTGATGAGTGGTGGGTCCACCTATTTGAAGATCCAAATAGGATTCTTCTGTTCCCAGTCCTTATGTGTCTGCTTGCATTCTTATTTTGACCTGTGGGACTCTGCCTCACTTCCGATGTTGAATACTTAAGAGCAATCCTAGTCCCACGAGTTTCTTTGCGTAATTAAAGTCTGCCGTTCCAAAATACCACTTCTAAATGACAGTGTGTACCCTCTTCAAGGTTTTGACGAAGAATCTTACAGTATGTCGTCCAGAATTGGACAAAATGTTCCAGCTGAGGCCAAACCTGTGGTTTATTAAGGTTTAAACTAACATCCTGGATGCAAATTGGAGGAACAGCATCTCATATTTCGGTTGGTCAGTTTACAACCCAGCGGTAATAACGTTGATTTCTCTAATTTCAAGTGACCTGCATTCCTTCCCACCAAACCCTCTACCCCCCCACTACCCCCTCCCCCAACACCCTAGTCATCCTACTAGTTCCAATGTTTGCAACCTTGCGTCCCTGTCGTTAGCACATCTTCCCCAGCTAACAATGGGCCATTATAGACCCCAGTCTTCCTGAGGTCATCTGTTGCAGCCTTGTTTTGTTCTGGTCTTTTCTTGCCTCCAGTTACAACCCCCCACCCCCACCCCACCTATCTTTGTGTCTGAAGAAGGGTTCCGACTCAAACCGTCATCTATTCCTTCTCTCCAGAGATGCTGCCTGACCCACTGAGTTACTCCAGCATCCTCGGAATCAATCAGCATCTGCAGTTCCTTCCTACACTTAAGGGCCTGTCCTCCAGCATCCAACTCCATGCGATGAGCGCGATCTAACTAGAAGCGGGGGCCGCGCGGAGGTCGGGTGATCCCCTGTATAGGGCCGTTCCCACCAGCATGCGCCTGCATGCGGCAAGCGCGACCAAACCGGCAGCGAGGGCCACGCGGAGGTCGAGTGAGTGGCGCAACGCGGCGCAAAGTGAGGCGAACTTGGAGCGAAGTCTTAAGGTAAGTTCGCCAGGACAGAGAGGGGCACACAGAGAGGGGCACAGAGGCACACACACAGAGGGCCACGGAGCCACACAGATAGAGGGTCACGGAGGCACCCACAGATAGGTTCACGGAGGCACGATGTCGGGGCGGTGTGTAATGCGTCGAGGCGACTGCGAGCCGACAAGCCGTTGCCGCGCGGAATTTTTGAACACAGTCAGTTTTTCGGAGCCCCGCGCAATGACGGGGCGAACTCCGCACAATTCTGCACGGCTCCGGCGATCGAAGTGGGACCGGCCCCGCGACGCCGGAGAGCTCAAGCGACCACGTTAGGTCGCGCTCATCACATAGAGTTGCATGACGGTGGGACAGGCCCTTTGTACACAGGGCTGCTACTAAAACGCTCACAGGACACACTAGGTGTTAATAACCTGCCCTGCTATTACTTACAAGCTCGGCACTGGACTTCCAGAATATCTTTCCCGCACTACTACATTCTGCGTGACCTTGTAGGTCCTCACAGATGCAAGTCTTGGGAATGAATGGTGCTTTTGTTGATTAAATTATTTCTCTTCATGCTTATCTCTGTCGCAGGAGACTTCAACCTTGCTGCTCTTCTCTTTCCTATCTGGCTCCCAATGGTCACAATGAGCAGATCAAAGCAAGGGAATCATGAAATGTAAGTCATTCCGGCTTGTACTGGACAAGAGAACGTATATCAAATTCATGACATGCTGAAGAATCCAAGTTTCAAACATGATCATCTATTTCTGAATCTAGCCACGCTCAGGAAAACCTTTCCCTGCAGAGAATGTACCGAAAAGGGACCGCCTGGCACTCGACAAGTAATTTCATAGACGTCTAATAATTTAACGTGAAAATATCCATTACAAATTACAACAAATTAGGATCAAGATGATGAAAAAGTTTTCATTCAGGAGGTTATGGATGCTTGAAATTCTCTTCCCCATGGGGGGTCTCGTCGAGAATATATTCAAGAATGAGTCTGTTGAATTTTTTAAGGCTATGGGAATTGAAGATACAGCATCTTACAGCATGATATGGGTGGAAGGTAGCGCAGTGGTAGAGTTGCTTCCTTACAGCGCCAGAGACCCGGGTTCAAGCTACGGGTGATGTCTGTCCGGAGTTTGTACGTTCTTCCCGTGACCTGCAAAGTTTTTCTCCTGGATCTCAGGTTTCCTCTCACACGCCAAAGACATACAAGTTTGTGGGCTAATTGGCTTGGTATAATTGTAAATTGTCCCTAGTGTGTGTGGGGGGGCAGTGCTCATGTGCGGGGCCGCTGGTCGGCACGGACTGACTCGATGGTCCGAAGGGCCTGTTTCCACACGGTATCGCTAAACTAAACTAAATTTGCCTGGAAATCGAATGATACAATAACTGGATAGGAAAACCACTTCAGGGTGTTGTTATTAGCTATGACCAAACTGAATGGCTGAACAGATTCGAGGATTCATCCGGTCGGTTCCTGCTTCTATTTCTCAATTTCCTGCTGGCCTTTAAGATGTAATGACATTTTCGAGCTGCTCTTTCAGCAGGTTACATGGAAACTGAAGCTTGATTGTGCTTTGATCGCAGTGTTGATTTATTTTAGCATTTGGATTCAGCGTTGAAAATACGACCCAGTGGTCAACCAGGAAGTAATCTTCTGGTGGCAGTAATCTTGTTTTATTTTAGTTTCGTAATACAGATTGGAAATAGGCCCTTTGGCTCACCGAGTCGGCACCGACCAGCAATTCCTGCACATTAACACGATCCTCCACACACGGACAATTTTACATTTATACCAAGCCAATTAATCTACAGACCTGTACGTCTTTGGAATGTGGGAGGAAACCGAAGATCTCCAAGAAAACCAATGCAGGTCACATGGAGAACGTACAGACAGCACCTGTAGTCAGGATCGAACCCGGGTCTCTGGCGCTTTAAGGCAGTAGCTCTACCGCTACGCAACCCTGCCGCCCTAATCGTCTCGGGATTCTATAAACACTTTCCTTCACTGATGTTGGGGGGAAATACTCTTCGTCAATGAGGGTCCACATAAAACCCTCGCTTCGTGATATCAATAATGGTGATGATAATTTGTGGTAGAGTTGCTGCCTTACAGCGCCAGAGACCCGGGTTCGATCCTGGCTACGGGTGCTTGTCTGTACAGAGTTTGTACGTTCTCCCCGTGACCTGAGTGGGTTTTCTCCGAGAACAATAGTTTCCTCCCACACTCCAAAGACGTACCGGTTTGTAGGTTAATTGGCTTGTTATGAATGTAAAGGTAATCTCTAGTTTGTGTAGGATAGTGTTAATGTGCGGGGATCGCAGTTCGGCGTGGACTCGGTGGGCCGAATGGCCTGTTTCCGCGCTGCATCTCTAAACTAAACTAAGCTGAACAATGAGCTTTACAGTGTAAAGGGCCCGTCTCACTTGGGCATTATTTGCACGTCAATTACACAACATAATTTATGCGTCACGACACACGACGCAACATAATTTATGCGTGACGCGCACATGACGTGCATTACGCGCGTATGGCGTGTGGTGAGACATGGTGGTGTAGGCTGCGCGCGGTGCACCAGGATTTTGGGATTGACAAAATCTTCGTGCCACCTGCATCATGCGTAAATCCCTGCGTCAGTCCCTTAACTGGCGTGGATGGACATCTTAACTCAGCAGCTGTGAAGTATCACAACTAGCTGGTGTGCTGCCCTAAGAAACCATAACCTGAATACAATGAATTATGGAAAAGGGAAGTTCAATATAATAGATCCAACTCAAGACAAATTAAAAAAATTCCACAATGCAAAAATCCAAGACGATTAATTTGTTCCCTGACCCTCTTAGTTGCTCCCTGCTGAGTGACTATCTTTGGCACCTATCAGAGAACCCTTTGATTGAGGTAATCTGTTGCTGGATATGATTTGTCTTGGATTTTTCTTGCTTCCAGGTTCCACCACCCCCCTCCCCATCCTTCCTTCACTCCCCCCCCCCTCCCACAATCAGTCTGAAGAAGGGTCCCGACCCGAAACGTCATCTATCCATTTTCTCCAGGGATGCTGCCTGATCCGTTGAGTTACTCCAGCACTTTATGTCTACCTTGAAGATGAATTAGTTGCCTATGTGTTTCATTAGCAATTATTTCCTCTCCCAAATGGCAGGAGAGTCAGAATAGACGGCTGATGTCTGGTTTTGAAAGTGCAACGATATCTCAATGTCCTTTCAACAGTTTGAACTGTGAGTGGCATCATCCAAATGTGATCCCGTCTATAATGGATAGCCATTCAGGGGACACACCAACAGAAAGCAGTGATGGGAAGTGTAGCTTTAATTATAGATCCCTCTTACTCACTTAGTGACACTGTTGTTATTTACAGCTAATGCCAAACAGTGCAGGAAGCAAAGACTGGACCCTCGATCTTAGTTCACTTTAGTACAGTTCAGACATACAGCACGGAAACAGGCCCTCTCGCCCACCTAGTCCACGCCGACCGTATGCTAGTTCTATCTTACACATGGGGGACAATTTACAATCTTTATCAAAGCCAATTAACCTACAAACCTGTCTGAAGAAGGGTTTCGGCCCAAAACGTTGCCTATTTCCTTCGCTCCATAGATGCTGCCTCGCCCGCTGAGTTTCTCCAGCATTTTTGTCAACCTACAAACCTGTATGTCTTTGGAGTGTGGGAGGAAACCGGAGCGCCTGTGGCAAACCCACGCAGTCACAAGGACCCATCGTCAAGATCGAACCTGGGTCTCTGGCGCTGTAAAGTAGCAACTCTACTGCTACGCCACCATGCAGACCAAGTAATAAAGAGGAGGAATATAGACCCTTCTATTACACTGCACAGGTTGTAGAATCCATGTGTAGAGTCCACGTTACAATATATGCATGTTGACAATATATTTATATATGTTTGTGTGTGTGTGTGTATGTGACTATGTATGTATATATTGTATTGTACTAATTGTATTGTATGTATTGTATTGTATGTTGTAATGTACATTGTATTGTATGTTGTAATGTACATTGTATTGTATGTCTCTATTGTATTATAAGCTCACAAGTTCACAAGCCAGGAGTAGAATTAGGCCATTCGGCCCATCGAGTCTACGCCATTCAATCATGGCTGATCACAGCCTCCTGATCCCATTTTCCTGCCTTCTCCCCATAACCCTTGACACCCGTTCCAATCAAGAATTTGTCTAACTCTGCCTTAAAAATATCCACTGACTTGGCCTCCACAGCCCTCTGTGGCAATGAGTTCCACAGATTAACTACCCTCTGACTAAAGAAGTTCCTCCTCACCTCCTTTTTAAAAGAGCGCTTTATAATTCTGAGGCAGTTCTGAGGTCCCAGACGCTTCCACCAGTGGAAACATCCTTTCCACATCGACTATCTATGCCTCTCATTATTCTGTAAGTTTCAATGAGGTCCCCCCCTCAACCTTCTAAACTCCAGCGAGCAGAGGCCCAGTGCTGTTAAACGCTCATCATATGCTAGCACACTCATTCCTGGAATCATTCTCGTAAACTTTCTCTGAACCCTCTCCAGTACCAGCACATCCTTCCTCAGATATGGAGCCCAAATTTGAGCACAGTACTCCAAATGCGCCCTTACCAGCATTACATTCCTGTTTTTGTATTCTAGCCCTCTTGAAATAAATTGCAAATAAAATGAGTTTGCTTTCTTTACTACTGATTCGACGTGCTGATTAACTTTTTGGGAATCCTGCAGCAGCACTCCCAAGTCCCTTTGCACCTCCGATTTCTGGTTTCTCAACCCATTTAGAAAATAGTCTATGCCTTATGGAGCCTCATCAATACATAGAAACATAGAAAAATAGGTGCAGGAGTAGGCCATTCGGCCCTTCGACCCTGCACCGCCATTCAATATGATCATGGCTGATCATCCAACTCAGTATCCTGCACCTGCCTTCTCTCCATACTCCCTGATCCCTTTAGCCCCAAGAGCCACATCCAACTCCCTCTTGAATATAGCCAATGAACTGGCCTCAACGACCTTCTGTGGCAGAGAATTCCAGAGACTCACCACTCTCTGTGTAAATAATTTGTTTTCCTCATCTCGGTCCTAATCCTATTACATCTCTGTTTTGTATACAGGCCCTCTTGATATAAATGCTACCCGTGAATTTGCCTTCCTTACTACCGATTGTACTTATACAATATATACATTGCAATATATATATATTGTTATACCAGGACTGATTCCTTTACGTTTCATATTGCCCAGGCAGATTACTGTTGCTGCCAGCAGCAAACCTGACTTACCATTCGCATCATGAGAGTACTCGACTCCTGCCACTGTGCATCGTCGGAACACCATCTTATTTTCCGTCAGTGTTCCAGTTTTGTCTGAGAATATATACTGTATTTGCCCCAGATCCTCCGTGATGTTCAGTGCCCGGCACTGCAGATGGGAGTCAGTCTCCTCGTCGTACAGGTCGACGTCTTGATGGATGAAAAATACTTGGCAAATCTTGATAATCTCAATGGAAACGTACAGTGAAATTGGAATCAGCACCTGTGTGCGTGAAGAAAATACGACGTCACAAAGATGACAACGGCGGCAGTACTTAAAATATCACCTGCCAAGTGCAGACACGTCCCCACT